>JANHFX010024979.1:97365-143533 GCA_027560015.1 Chloroceryle amazona
CTAAGACTCATTGACCACTTAGTGTCACAGCCTTGGTTATAGGTCATGTTTAGGTATATCATTTTATTCTGCTGTAGACCTATGGGATATTATCTTTGCTTTCATATATGCATTTGAACTATTAAAGTTAAGGCTTAAGAGCTACATTTGCATTTCTTACAGCTGAGGTTATGACTTAAGTTGTCAGAGTGCCTCCTCCAAACCTGTCTTCCTATGACCAGCAGTACCCCTCTGTCTTTGCAGAGGTATAGATGAAAGCAGCAGAGATGTTGTATTTAACACGGCACAAAACAATAGCACACTCCAGCAGAAATATTCTGTATTTTCCTTGTCTGAAAGAATACAAATAACCTGTGGCTGCAACAGTACCATCAAGTTATTTCACAATAACCTAGTTTCAGGAACTATTCCTCAGGCAGGCTCAGCAGCAATACTTCTTGTTCAGGACATTCCTAATGGGTGTAACACATTCAAACCTCCTACTCCCCCTGTCCCAATATCCCTCTTAACGTGCTCTTTGCTTGCTCTGCAGTTCAATGCAGGAGTCTGGCTGAAGTAGCATTAAGAAATTGAGAATAGAGGCACATCACCAAGCTGAATAGCTCTTGCAGTAAAGTAAGTAGAGTGGGGTGAAAAACCTGACTGTGTCACATCACTAGCGTTTTAAAGATTAAATCTAGCATGTGCCAACATGCCTAACAGCACCCTGTCACTGAAGTCCAGAGAAACTCAGCTTCTCAGCTGACTGCATCTACAAGATCAGCTCTCACCTCCTACACGCTCTCTTAAGAATTGCCCAGATTTATCCTCGTTTTTTACCAGCAAGCAGAAACACTCCCAGAATACTAAGAAATATTTTCATCTGTGTATGGTCTTGCTAAGAGGACAATAAAGTTTAATGTGTCATCAATAGGCTAGTTATTTATATGCTTGCTCTTTTCCAAGTGCTATTTGCAGGTATTAGAGCAATAAACTAAGAACACTAAAGAAGGCTTTGCAGTAAGAGCCTTAGAAACACCAGATACTGTGAGCTACCAGCTTGAAGGACTTCTTCAGCTTTCAGTGGAGAATCTCTCTGACATCTTTTGAAAACTGCCTGTATTCTAGTACACATCTTGTCCTCTGTCTTGCTAAGGACCTACGCTGAGTTAGGGTAGCTAGGAAAGCATAAGCAGATTTGGAGTGCACCTCAAGACATCGCATTCAAATTTTACATCCAAAAACCAGGTTTCACCACCCCCCAGTTCGGGTTCTTTTTTATCTGCTACCAAGCTACTTAAGATTTCTCTCTCTGTCAATACTCACAGAATTCCAGATCCTTGATTGCTGCCGTTGGTAACAACATTGAGTGAGAAGACAGGTGCAAATGCTGAGTGCTCCTGCAGAGAACTGATGGCAGAGAAGAAGAGCGGCGCAGAGCAGTTGGGCAGCACACACTGAGGCTATACTTGGGTTGTGCTCTTGCTGTCACTGCTGAACACAAGACATTCCCTTGAAACTTACGCATTTTATAAAGAGACTGTAGAAGAGTCAGCACAGGTTTTTGTATTTGCTAAGTTTAAATACATTTTGGTGCAATTCAGGTGGTAATCTGAATCAAGACTGTTACTTCTGCACCTAGCTGGCACAAGTTAATCTTTGTTTAACTGCTGGAGTGCACTGGGGATAAGTTTTAGCTACAGAGTGACTTAACTGTAAAACCTTAAACATGTGGCAATACTTGGACCTTCCAGTCATTTGCCTCCTTTTACAATCAAAACAACGCAGGAAAGAAGCAAGCTGAAATAGTGTGCCTTTCTTCCATTAATCACCAGCTATATTACATTATTTCCAGTTATTTGGACAAGAACACCAGTGCTTTATCACCATCTCTACAGACGCTACTGTAGTTCTACAGATAAAAGAGCCAGCTGTCCTGCTTAAAAGAAAAGAAAAGTAACCACACTTTAGTCCTAGGTAAGACTAACATCTTCCTCCTCACCTCAGCCCTGTCCCCCAAAGTGTTCCTGGGTTCTCCTTACATACAGTTAAAATCAAAACTTCAGTTTGAATCCTGCATTCAGTTAGGCAACTCAAGTATTTACAGGGTTTGAAGTTCAAGAATTTGATTTCCTATCTTTTTCCCCTCACAGAAGAAAAAGTTTGGGACCAATTAGCTAACTTCCACATTGCCATAGAGCCTAGCAAAACCTAAAAGAAATAAAACAGACAATGCAACATCCCGAGGAACTCCACAGTTCCCTGAAGACTTTTTTTTTAAAAAATATTTATTTTTGTATTAAAAACAAACAAAAAATCCCCAAACAACACAGCTCTGAAATAGGTTTTCAGCTCCAAATTCAGCTATGTGTCCCTGTGCCATGACATTGGTTTCAGCACCAGGTAAAAGCCCAGATCCTAGCGCAGGATTTTAACTCACTGTAGCCATCTGTTTCAAGAGGATTATATGGATTTTTTTTTTTTTTTTAAGTGCTAGACACATTAAAAATAGCAGAGTAATTTCAAATGCTTTTTCAGCTACCTTGTGTTAAAAACATTGCCTAAGCTTGAAAGTCAAAGCTACATGACCCTTGTAAATTTGCCACACTTATTGACATCCTCTGATATTTAAAAAACCCCAAACCAATACTGTAAAAGATGATGTAAAAGTAGCAGCCATTTATTAACATGTCCACATTTGTTTTTCATGACTAAAGGAAGCACGTAGAGTCACTTGCTAAGTCTCAGCTATCCTCAGGCTTTCATTTAATAGCATAAGTTGAATTTCCAGAATGATACAGCTTAAAACACTATACTTTTTTTTTTTTGACAACTTAATACTGAACTTTTCCAAAGATTTGTTACCAAATCAGAGTCTTACTACTCTTCTTGCATTTACTGCACGCTTTCAAACAAGCTGCATACTCATTTCAGGCAGATGAGTAAACATCTTTTTTCAAGATGTCTTGTTGCTGGGCAACATAAGTATTTCAAATCATTTACTGCTTAGAAAAAACACACAGTAATTTTTGTTCTTTTGCTTCAAATACCTGAAACAGGTCTGCTTTCTGTCCAAGCTGGGACTTGCTCTGCAAACATAAGAAAAAATTGCTTCCATTCTAGCTCCACAGGCAGAACAAGCAGCAACTCAGTGACTACTCCATTCATATTCTCATCTACAGATTTGAATTTATTTTGTCTTTCCTTTTTTTTTTCTTTTTAACCAAGGATTCTGTACACTTTTTTGAGGTTGAAAAAAAAGAGAGCAAAGGAAAGGAGCATCATCATTCTATTTGATCAGTTTGTTCAGTTATTTGAGATGTACAACAGACTTCTCATCCTAGTTACACCACGCCTCCCTACCACAAGCAGGAAGGACACCAGTGTAGTTACACTTCATTGTATGCTCCCTAGTTCTGCCAAGTCACGTGTGCTGGTTTTGGCTGGGATAGAGTTCATTTTCTTCATAATAGCTAGTATGGGCTAAATCTTGGATTTGTGCTGGAACCAGTGCTGCTAACACAGGGATGTTGGTAATTCAGGGCTGTTTTGGCTATTGCTGAGCCATGCACAGAGTCAAGGCCTTTTCTGCTTCTTACACCATCCCCACCAGTGAGTAGGCTGGGGGTGCACAAGAGGCAGGCAGGGGACACAGCTGGGACAGCTGATCCCAACTGACCAAAAGGGATATCCCATGCCATCTGACACCATGCTCAGCATGGAAATCCAGGGGAAGGAGGAGGTGGTGGGGGGACATTTGCAGTGATGATGTTTGTCATCCAAGTAACCATTAGACGTGATGGAGCCCCGCTTTCCTGGAGATGGCTGAACATATCTGCCCGATGATGGAAGGGGTGAATGAATTCCTTAGTTTGCTTTGCTTCCACGCACAGCTTTTCCTTTACCCATTAAACTGTGTTTTTCTCAAACTTGAGTTTTCTCACTTTGCCCTGAAGGTTCTCTCCCTCATCCCACTGGGGGTGCAGTGAGCAAGTGGCCGTGTGGTGCTTAGTTGCTGGCATGGATTAACCCATGACATCATAAGCAACAGCCAAACCTTCCATTTCATGGGAATGGCACCTTCAGTTGCTCCTATTTAATGCCATCTTTTTGTTAATACAGATCTGCTTTGCAACTAGGCCAGGGGGGCAGGGAAGACAAGTACTTAGGAGATGCATGTGGAGATGTGCCCGGGAACATTGAAGCTACACCAAGCCTCCTCCCCCTCCCCTTGCATCTTTTTACACAGACTTGGCCTCTGCTTTTGTTCTCCGTTAACAAATGTTGATCACTGTACAGACAATTTAAAACGTGTAGCAGCTCTGATATTGCAGCACTGCTTACAAGTACGTGGCTGCAGTGGATAATAGCGAAAGAAGTCCAAAAACCTCACTTTGGAGTATTTTTCATTCTAAGTACAGAGGAATTTGATAATAGCTGTGTATTTTTTATATTGAAGTAGCCCCAAGAGAGAGGATTTTCCTGTTTAACTGGATAATTCTATCATTATGTTTGTTGATTTTAAAAAAGAACCAATTAAAGAATTTATATCAACATCAGTTACAGCCTAAAGTTTGGCCTTATTTTCTATCAGTTCATCACTCAAGGCCTTACAATAAAATGCTGTCTCTGTTCACATCTTCCAATATTGTTTTTCTTATTATTCTACCTCCGTTTCTACCTCACAACACTATCTGAAACCCGCAGAAATCCACTGCTTTTGGAAACATTTTATCTGAATATTAATATTTAAGGTGAATTAAATTTTCAAAGACTTTGGCAATAATACAGCAGAATAAAGTGCAGTCTTTCGCATTCGATGTTCCTGATTATGTTTGAAAGGAAAGCGAGGTGGGTGGTCTCAGTTTACTTCCACAGCTTGTTCCTCTCACTATTGTTCCACAGCTCAGCATCTCCTTCCTTTTCCTCCCTAAATCCTCCACTCCCAAGAAAAAAAAAAAAGTCTTGCAATCTAAAAATGAAGAAGAATAAAAAGGAGAAATTTTTGTAACTGTCAGGGAAAACAGTTAAGTGTGCATGTACCTTAGTAAGCCATCAGGCAGTGCCAGCAATCCTTTATTTCCTGGAGCACTAAGGTTCACTTGCCCCCCCTTAACTCATACATTCAAAAAGCCCCATGTCATTAATTGCCATAACTTCACAACACAATTTGGAGATAAAGGACCTTCCTCTCAATTCACTTTCAGAACGATCCCAGTATGATTGCCACGATGTAAGCAAATCAAAGTTGTGGACATCAGATGAGGCAACATTTATCTCTAACTGTGCAAGGAGTGCAAATGCACATACAGGCTGTGCTGGAACTGGGCCAGTAGATGGGCAAGCACTTATCAATCACTTCTCTTGACATCTGGAGGTGCTGACCCCTCAGTCTGTAGGATGTCTGTTGGCTTCCACCCCTACGCATTAGCTCTAGAGCCCAACATGCCCAAAACCAACCAAAAGTTAAAAAATACTGCTACAGACAAAGATAAGCCACATCTCTGTGCAGGGATGGTGAGCTGCCAGCACCATGAGGGAAATAAGGGTCAGGTGAGGGAAATTATGGTAGCATCAAGCTGCTATTCAATATCAGGCTAATTCCAGGTACATTAAGTGGCACGTATAGCAAAAGAAAAAAAAACAGTTCATTTATTACTTCAGAGGTGGTTTATTGCCAACAAAAAGAGCAGCCACATGGCATAACTCAAAGTTTACAGAGTAAACACAGCAGGCAACTGCTCAGGAGGAAGACTGACATTTTAAATGACAAAATGAGACAGCAAAAAAGCATCTTCACCAGGAAGATTTATTAAAAAGAATGTATTAAATTTTATTTTTCTGGATTTAGTAACCAGAAAATAAACTGAGGCAGAAGAGAAAACTCTAAATAGCATTCTTGTTCTCATGCTCTGCATGAACAAACTTGAAAAACTGAAGAGATTAAGAGTTACAAAAACCTCTGTTAATTCCCTTTTCGGGGAATAACTCCTCAGAGAAAACTTCCACACCACAGAACATCTTTCTCCAGCTGTCTGGCTTAAGGCAGATAATGAAAGGGAAGGAAGTATCCCGATACTAAAACTCCTATTACTTTTGGAATTAGGATGTTGCATTGTAGCTGTTTTAGCAACTGCAGTCCCTAGCTTATGTAAAAGATTTCAGTACAGACAAACAGGCCCCTTCCTGTTCTGTGTATTACAATCCTCAATTTCCATCAGTCTTGCAAAATTTGAAGTTAAAACTGATGAGACTGAATGGTGTCTTGAGCAAGGAGGTAAATACACTAGATAACAAGAGTATGGCTACTTACAACTAAGAATTCAAGTTAACTACAAAAGCTGGTGTTTTGGAAAACATTCAGGAGTGAATCAGTTATTAACGGCAGATATAGAAGAAAGATAAAATCTTCAATTTGATAGTATATCTTAAAAAAAATCAAATCTAAAGATCAGCGTACTCAATAGATGACTCAGCCCCTTGCATCACATTAGACTCCTCACAAGTGTTTAGAAAGCTCAAAGGAAAACCACTCCATACTTCCCATAACTAGGGATAAAAACTGTAAGCTGAAACCAGTTGGAAAGATATTTTAAAGGATTATTTCTGTAAATATGAAACGCAAGGTGCTTACCTAATTCATCCATTATATTCAGTACTGTACAGTCATTTGCACTGCAGAAGTCTACTGGGAATCCATAGCATGATCCATATCACCCCATATGCATGAGTTCAGTCTGTCATCCTACATTTAAAGATTTCAGGCCAGCAATTATGCAAACCAGCCGTAGAAGCCAGGAGGTGTAACAGAAGGAAAAGGTGCAGCTTCAGAGAGTGCCAAAAATGCATACTATCAACGCATCCTTTCGAGGTCAAATCCGACCCACTCTCGTCGTTTCTGGCCCAACATCTAATCAAAATGGAGTTTGTCACATCCACAGCATCATGAGATTATATGCAAGGATAGGGAGGGGGGGAGCGGTCTGCCGAGCACTTCCCCGTGCTCTGCGTCAATAGATTTGGGCTTAGCCTCTGCTAAGCAGCTCAAGCCACCGGTTATTGGTGCCGGCAGCTGTCTACCACACTGCCCCGCTTCCCATTTCAAAACACACTGCCTGGCAGGAAGAACTTGGTCCGTTGGTTCCCACCTGCCTCCCTGGGCAGTCTGTTCCAGGCTCTGTCACCCTCACGGTGAAAAAGTTTCTCCTTTTGTTTGCATGGAACCTCCAATGTTCCAGCTTGCACCCATTGCCCCTCGTCCTATCTTTGGATGTCACTGAGAAGAGCCTGGCTCCATCCTCCTGACACTCACCTTTTACATATTTATCAACATTAATGAGGTCATTTGTCTCACCAACAAGATCATGCCATTGTTAGAGCTCCCCTTTCAATACCAACAGCTTCTAAAAACTCTGGTTCTAAATCATCATTTGTTAAACCAGAACAACTACTGTACTAATGAGTGGCATAAGGGCATCTCCCACCCACTTCACATGCTGGCCAAGCCACACGAGCTTAAAAGGCCCACAGAAGTCAAAGCTCTGTCCTATCACCACTGCCAAAGCTGGGCTTCAACATGATAAGCAGCCTTGTGCCTGTGATACGGCCAGGGAGCCTGGGAGAGTGGGATCGAGCATCTGGTCCTGCCAGAGCCTTCCCAGTCTAGCTGTAGCAACGGCAACTCTAGGAGCACTAACCCATCGCAACTAGGATCTCTATCTTTACATGAAAACAGTTCTAGCCTCCACTTTTTTTAGCAACTCATTTATCTGAATTACTGGTTGTGATGCAAAAATTCTCCCTCAGCCCGTAACTGAGACAACTAGGCTCAAATTTTTGCCTGGGGACCTGGCTGCCTTGTGGCAGAAACAATAACGAAGGTTCTAGTGCTCTTCCTGTGAAATTGTGAGCCTGAAGCAACTAGGTTTTATGGAATATTAGGGAGATAAATTGCTAAACACTGTAGTTTGAGTGTAAGCATTAATTATCTTTGATTACAAATACGAGAGATAAAAGTAATGATAATTACTTCTCCTTATTCAGATGATGAGCAGGTAACTTGCTCTGCAAGTGCTCCCCTTGAGGTACAGCACATAAAGTATGGAAAATACACAAACCAAACCAAACCCAAGCTCATTTGGAACACGTCCAAAAAGGCACCCCATTGATACTGACTGTAAAACAGAATTAAAAGCCCAAGGAGAGAACAGATTGAACTAACACGACCACCGCCCAGTGCTACAATGGTTATAAAAATAAAAAGCCATGTTTGTGTATCCTGATACATTCACACTGCAGTTCAGAACACACAGCCCGAGGAGGTAAAAGCTATTCTGTCATCGACATGCAGGGTAAATTAACTTGCTAATTCACTTTCTAATGCATAGTCCATTGAGCATACAATTACATAGGAAGGGGAATGAAAAGTCATGCAGCCAAGCATATTAAATGTATATGGTTTATAACATCATACAGAGCTTTTTTAAAATGCTGATAAGTGTACATACACAGTTTTCTTTTTTTTTTTTTGTTAAGCTAACCCACATGATTCACCCTTAAATCAGTCACATGCACAGCACTCATCATATGCCACCCTTCTCTAGCACTGCCAGACAAAAGCTACATCACCAAAAATAGCCACGCAGTGTGCTAGAGCTGCTGCAGAATGCCCTAGATACATTGAGGCCATGAAGACTGAGCAGCTCTGCTGCAAGGAAGGGTTAGGCATGTTCATAATCGGCCAGGGCTGAAAGGAGGGAGGAAGACAGATTTCCATCCTTGAAGTTAATTTTTAATAGACATTATTTAGCTGAGTTTAAATTATTTGAAAGTTACTTCCATGCAGTTCTGGAATGCGTGTGTATATACACAAAAGATAACTAGAAAAGGTTGTATTAAGATACTTGGGACAGGCTTTCTATGAAAAGGTCAGGTAAAGAAAAAGGTATTTGTTTAAAAAAACCAAACCAGACAAAACCATTACGTGTTATACAGAGTTGACTTTACGAGAATATGCTCCCAGACTTTGACAGAAGTCTCCCCTATGCTGTTTCTCAGTTCTTTAACTGCTGTTTCTTCCTACTCTTCTCTTTCTAGAGAGATTAGGAAAAGCTGACAGTTAATGTTTTTTTTTTCTAGATCAAGTAGAATACTAGAAGCTAGAAGAATTAAACAAGAAAAGATCAGTGTGCTAAGGCTTTAGAGGAATCAAAGATTGATCACAGATCAGCACGCCAGACAGACTCCCTCAAATCCCTTGTCACATTTCAGACTAACTCGTAATTTTCCTTTCTCCAGCACTCCACTTGGCATGTCAGATGGCAGCATCTTCAACCAAAGGAGATGAGCGTTATAGCACTGCAACAACAAACAGAAACTATGCTTATCCATGCTAAAGTAGGTTAAGTGTTAAACGAACTAATAAGGCAGTGGCATCCCAGAGTCATCTTCATAAACCTCACACATTTCCATTCAACAGTTTTGTGATGCCCTGAGACAATGACAAGGGTACGTTTCTCAGAAAATACCGTGACTAGAGCTAATGCATTTTAATCTCTGCAGTGGAGAGGACAGTGGTCTGCCTTTCTAATGCTATTCTCCAAGTAACCTCTGAGGAAGAAAGCTCAGCCTGACGGAAGATATCGTTCCCTATATCAACTGCCTGAGACAAAATGGATTTCCTCAGATTAGCAAAGGATTGCCCTTCACTGGCGGGCAAGGCTTTACCTTTAGCCAGATGAGCAGTAGGAAAACAAGAGCACTCTCCACTCTCACCCTGCACCTCTAACTGGGTTGACACTGCAATTGGGCCTTGTTATGTTGCCTGTGGACCACCCAGCATTTAAAAACAACCCCAAACCAACAACCAAACCAAACCAAAAGACATAGCATCAGTTTGTTCTTATCACTCCAGACTACCCACACACACTTCTTTTTTTTTTTCCCCTGAAATCAATATTAAAGAGCAGAAGGGATGGTGACTTTAGCCAAGGCAGTCCTGAAATCCCTCATGTTAGAGTTCAGCCATCAGCCTCTGAAGTGTAAACATTAGCCAACACCATCACAGCTCTTACACAATGAGTAAGATGACAGCAGTACAGTATTTAGTGAGCAAGCTTCTGTTACAGCTTGATGCTTAACTTCCGAGGCCTATTTCTGGGAAGGTTCGGCACAGAAAGCATTGAACAGAAAAGAAAAAGAAAGGGAAATGATTCAAGTGGCAGGAAAGACTGGGTGTTCCTGTCAATCTAGGTTTCTGACAAGGCTATAGGTATGCCACATATGTAAAAGCAACAAGCTGTTTCTGCTCTAACCTGCCTTCATAAAGAGAGAGAGGGCTTGGAGAAAAACGCAAGTGCCAAAACCCTAAAGAACTCCTGAAAAATTCAAGGATATACTCTGCTGCCTGTCCCAAGGAGGAAAATTCAAGCAGGTTGGCACTTAATAATATCAATATTGTCTGAGAAATAGTATAATTCAGTCAGTGGTGTCAAATAGCAGTAGAAAAACTGTTATGGGGGAGATTTCATCATCCATTCCCTGGACATCCATTCTGTTTGGTCCATTTCCTGAACCAACTCTGCTTCGTTTTGCCTTTCACTACATTGACCACTGTCAAGGAATATGACCCTAAATTTAAATATCAAATGAGAAATCCACTGCTATAACAGTTTTTGAAAGTCTTAAAGACTTTCACTTCATCTCCTTTTAGAGGAGCATAAAAAGGATCTTCAAACAGTATCTTAAAAACATTGTAAATGAAGGAAACTGTTTGTCCCCGTGAAGTTTTCATCACATTTCAGTCTACTAGTACTAAATCAGAAGACAGTGATATATACATATATATAGTTATCATATATAGCTTAGTTTCTAGGAACTTCATTCCCCAGCTGCTGAGTCCATAGTGCTCACATTTGTGAGAACTGCATAATCCAGGGGAATTAACTGCAAAGAGAAGCATCACTCTTTCCTTTGTGTCTATAAATGTCTCCATAATAAATTAGCCCATCAGTTATTTATCATACATGTAGGGACTTTTTTTTTCCCCATTTCTCACATGCCAAAACATAAACAGATATTTTTCATTGCTTCCTTTTTGGTAACCAGGAGGCAATCACATTTATGGCACTGAAAATTTTCCTGACAAGACACATGCTTCCAGTTCTGTTGAAGGCAATATTCACTGTGGCATGAAGATAAGCAGAAGTCAAGGCTCCTTGACTGTACTGTTGCATTTGCTCACTGTGTGAGCTCTGTATTTCCTTTATCCTATTACCTAAAGAAAAGTTTATTTTTTGTTTCTTCAGAAAAGCAAACAAAACCAACCAACCAAAAATTACAAATCTTAATAGTTTGTGGTTTTCTTTCTTAATGTTTCAGTGTAAGTTACCTTTCCCTGCATCATGTAGACCTGCAACTGCATTGCATGCACAGGGTGATGCCCTCACACCCAAAAGCAAGCTAGTATATAAACACCAGAGGACAATGAAATAACAGCATTGATGCTCCGAGAGCACATCTCATGTTGAAAACACTCCCCAAGCTCCAAGGAGCATTTGCTGAGAAGAGCAGAGTGTGATAGCTTAAGCCCAAGAAGAACCATGTAAAGATCTCTTACGCCCTTTTTGAAAGTTTGATCCCTTCCATGGCTGTTCTGGAACAACCTGCATAAGGCAAAGTATAGCCAGAGAACAGCAGGGAAATTGGCTGGCAGCTGACAGATACCAGAAGTGCTCTGCAGTTCCCATCCCAGGAAAAGGAACAAACAACTCATCTTTCTTTGAGTCCTCATGAGCCATTTTTCATGAACCAAGCTCGTACACGACCCAGGTAGGCTGAGAAGTTTCATTAGTTGCTGAAAAAAATCCCTCTGTGCCCAATGATGTGATCCAAACATGCAGAATAATCTTCCTTTTTTTTTTTTTTTAACCCATAATTACACTTTTGCTTACACAGTTTCAGCAAAGGCACTTTCAACTATGCTGTTATGAGCTTTAGGATGCCAGTTTGATGGCAAGCATTTCTACAGCAAGGTTTATGTAATTGTACACATTTGCATTTCAGTTAGCCTTGTATCCACAGACTCTTTTTATATATACATATATATAAAACCCAGCTATTTTGAGTAATAATATGCTTGTGAGGCAATTTACATGACTATTTGCTTCCCTCCTACCCACTGTGCAAGAGGAGGGGAGATTTAAGAGAGTTATCCCTCACATTTAGGTACCTAAGCAATGGTATCTGATACAATTTAGCAGGAGGCTCTCGCAAAAGTCACAGCTTCCACTGTGAGTGAAAACAGGCAAGTTTCAGCTCCAAGTTTCTTCTGTTAAGCAGCCGTGTATGTAGGCTTCACTAATGAGAATGAAAAGAGGATGAATCTAGAAGCTGGAAGTGCCATAATTTGCAGTTAGTGTTAAAATAAAGAAAAACATTTCTATTTATTACCATCATTTGGGAGCTGCTACAAATGGAGGTTACAGCAGTTGAAGTTGATTTTACTAGGGTGTTATTACTGGGAAAACACAGGAACAGTTTGGTGGACAGGCCATTTTCCTTATGAAATGCAGACATTTTCCAGAATAATGTCTTTAGTGTGGTGTCACAAAGTGTTACCCGTGTAACTACGGTGCAGTGCCCGTGATACGCACGTACCCTTTTGAAACACTATCTATTCACTTTTGTTCTAAACTTGTCTGTATCTAGATGGGACTACACACCTTTTCTGCAAGAACTGTCAGGAATTGGGGCACCTTGCATGTTGGTGCACCTTTCCTCCACCCTATTGCCCTTTTTCCTAGCAAACAAAATGCTGTGGAAAGAACAATCTCTTCTGCATTTAGCTAAGCTGTATGTTTGGCAACTCCTTGAGGAAAAGCTCTGAACTGAGGAATTTGGTGAACAGATTTAAAAACAGAGCCACACTATCAAACACAGCAATTACTGAACAGTGAATAGAGCCTGAACAATCCCCCAGCAGTTAAGTACTTAATTCAGTAGCAAGAGTAGGTAGCCTCATTACTCCCCAAAGTGTTATTTTAGGCAGTTGGTAAGCTGCAGCCAAAGCCTAGTCTTAAAGCATCAGCCTCATTAGCACAAAATAAAGTACTTGACACACACAAAAAAAAACAAACCAAAAAAAACCCAAAACAATACACACAAAAAACCCCAGACAAAAATCCACCCACCCAAACAAACAAAAACCCAACCAAACAAACCCACAACAACCAACCACCCACAAAAAAAAGACACAACAAAATAAGAAACCCAGAAAAGCTTCCAAAGCCATCCAATAACTTTTGGGACGAGTTCACTATAAAATAATGCAGAGACTACACGTGAAAGAATTGAGTGCACCACTTCATATTGGTTTTTTTTGCAATACTATGTCTAAGGCACAGGCTGACTGCAGTCACTTCTAACTTTTATGTTTGGAAGTGCTGACTTTGTACATACTTTCTACATTCACAATCCATCACTTTAACATGAGTGTGTCTCTGACTCAACAATGCATTGCAATAACATAAATGCAGTAGCATCAAATCCAGTGCCAGGTCCCCACAGCTTAAGGAGTGCAGCAAATGTGTTGTATGGCTGCAAAACAATCTAGACATTTACTGCCAAAAGCATAAGAACAAACCCAAGGAATCTGGGCATGGTCCAGCATGGCATCTCTCCAGTTCTCATGAATGCAGCTTTGATCTTTGGGAAATTCTGAAGCACAAGAAAAGTCACAAGAGCTAGAGGCACACAAATAGATGCTAATCCAAATAAAGAGACAATGCAATCTTCTGGGAAGCCCAGGTAAGTAACCCTTTCAACAAAGAAACAGCAAGTGTGAAAAAAAGTCAGATTTCAGGATTAAAAAAAAAAATACCATGAAAGCAGAAATAACTCTTCCTCTTCATAATGCCTTTCTTCCCTGTGCCTTGACAGGGAAGACACTCAACCTCTCTTCCCATTGAAGGCTATGGAGCCCTCTTCTCTGATGAGTAGCAGGCTGGGTACTTCAAGACTGAAGGTCTTTCTTCTTCCATCCAAGTGATACCAGGCTGCTGTCCTGTCAGCACATCTCAGCCCTGACTGAGGGGAGGAATGACTGAGGCCACTTTATAAGTGCCCTTCTCCAAACTCCCTTTCTGCAAGTTACCCAATCACATAACAATTCCCAACTTTCCAAGAAAGGATTTAAAAAAAGTAATTACTCCAGTGCAAAATTGTAAAACTTCTTGTAGTTCCACTTCTTTGAGATATGCCCGAATGTGACAGCAGAATGTACAGATCCATCAGTAATTTAGCAGATAAACAGATCTGAGATTCCAAAGCTGATGAGAAACTCAAACTCTTTTCCTCAAGGCAGATTCAGGGACTACCTTTCCTTGGAAGCTTTCTCGTTCTTTGAAATGGATGATGTATGGTTATTTCTTTCAAGCAAAAATTAGATCACTAATTGTTTACTTGCCAAATGTGATTCAGTTCAATAAAGCCAAAGAGATCCAGAACAGGACAAGTGCTTTCAGTCCATTATCAAGACAAAAAGATTAAGTGCTCAAAGCCTGAAAACAGGAGGTCAAATAAACCACTTCCTCCATTTAGTTCACATCAGAAGAATTACAACAGGGACAAAGTTGGCCCAGTCTTTTTAATGGTTTTGCACAAGCCTTAGCATGCATCTTCTTGCCAAACAGATTTCTTTACCATTCCCCACACATATGACAGTCTCAGCTCTGCACTACCTGTGCGTTACAGCTACACAGGACAGGACTGCAGTTGTGCAAAACATCTGCAGCTCTGAAAAGAGCAAACCATTCAGTTGCAACTCTCCCATGCAGTATTTTAAATACTGCAAGTCAGTGAGCTTTGCTTTTTCCTCATACACTTTTTTAATTCTCAGTTTCAGCTCTGATTCAGAGAGGGCTTCGTTAAAACACCTATGAAAGGGGTTTTTAAAAGTATGGGAAAGGAGCCCATCTGAGGGTCTAGTTTTTCAGTGCTCATAAACTGAAATACTTAAGTCCTTTAATAGGTGGGCTCCAGCTGATATGATGGCATCTTTGCTGTCACAGCTAGAGACTACAAAATTCAGTGTTCATCTATTTGTAAACTACAGCTGGCAGTAGTCTAGCAGGGTTTTTCCCACTCACTTAGAAGGAAAGTACTTGACTTAACAGAGCAAGAGCAAGAACAGGATCTAGAATTACTGTCTACAAGCTTTGTGTTTCATTCTGCCAAGGCTTGTGTTGCAATCTACAGTGTAACCCCTTCCCACACCCCAGCTGGCATTAGTAATCTCTTTACATCTGTATTTAAAGACAATGGCCCTTTAAGAAAAACAAAACAAAAACAAAAATACTACACACAAAGAAAAAATCCAACAGATGCCCCCATCTCCTGCACTTATAACTGGTCCTACTTTATTTACCTTGGGGTGGGGGAATGCCTTAGCAATAGTTACCTATTTTCTCTCCCAAATAATCATATTTCAAGTCCTGGAATAGTTGTCAGTGATGCCTTGCAATAGACCTCTCTTACAGTATGTGGGTGAAGGGTAGTACCCTACTTGCATAAGGGCAGATGCAGGGACAAAGATTCCTATTCATGTCAAAAAAAAAAAAAAGAAAGAGTCAACTTTCACCCTAAACACTTCACCACAGCACTGCTCTTTACTTTGTCACAGAAACTGTTATGAAAAACACTGGTGTAGTAGCAATCCTTGCTTTCAGGAAGCTTTGGAATCAGCTGATGTTTGACATTTCCCAAAAGGTACCCACTGACAATGGGAACACCAACAATTAAAAAAGTTTAGCCCCTACACTTCATCAAAAGCACACTACAATATGCTACTGTGCCTCACCTGGGTGGAACAAGGAATGGAAATACTTTAAAATGTGTTGTCATTTCCCAGGCTGGCTGGGCAACACTGCAACTACAGCTTTTACCAAAAGAAATTCAGACTGTTCCAAAGACTGTAACAACTGATGCATCTGCATCTCATCAAGTCCATGAACAGGCAATCCAATGCAGTTCCAGCAGACATGCTCAGCAAATCACCCTGTCAGGCAATCTCCATTGCCATCTGCTTGGCCACCAGCACCTCAGCACACACAGCTTTTGGCTCTACTGGCACATGAAAGGCAGAGCTCAGTGGACCACAACCACCATGCAAGCAGCCCATTAGAGCAGCCCCAGCCTGCAAGCATCAGTGCCTGAGCAGCTCTGACCAGCTACAACCCATGCCCAACCAGGCCACAGTACAGCCCGGGGGAAAGAGCAGAGAAGACCCCACTGCCTTCAATGTTCAATGCTCCACTTACTGAGGAGTGAGTTGCATTCAATACAAATTAATTTCTCTTTCAGCAGAAAGTTGTGATTCATCCTGAAGGCATGCAGGACACCGACATACCCCTTCTTAGTTTTCTCTTTTTCTTTTCCCCCCTTTAAAAAGCAAAGCATAAAAGACAACTCAGCATTGCACTCCTTTGCAACAGCACAAAATAAAGGTATGTTGAAGGTGGCATTTAGAATAACAGGAAAGCCAGATCTCATTGGATTTTCCTCATTAAAGATCCAAAAGCACAATAGAAAGTTTAAGCATATGCAGTGATTTCACCACATCTTTTAATACCTGCAAGTAGCAAAGTCTTCTCAAAAAGTTTACAGGAAAAACATTTCGTAAAGAATAATTTTGTGTGATCAAAACATATCTATAAGTTATACTATATAACAAAACTCTTTTGGGCTATATAATTAATGCTGATTTGATTTAAAGAACATTCAAACAAAAGGTCAACTAAAGAAGTTGTGACAAAAGAAAGGGAGCAAACACTGTGCAGAGAATGGGAATTAGGTGCACTGTTGTTCAGTCACAAGTACTTAAGAGCCTCACAGGTTGGCTGGTTTTCCACAGAGTAATATTCAATAATCCCTGCATGGCCTGAAATATTTGAGTCAGATGGGAAAGCTCTCATTACAATCACTATTGTTGGGATGTCCTGCAAAAACAAGTTTTCCCTCCCCAGAAAGGGAAACAGAGATTGTCCCTGCAAAGCTTACTAGGTATTATATTAAGTCAAAGGAATTTTCATGTAAAAATTTTCATGTAACCTAAGTCTTGGAAGGACTGTTAATCAATAACTGGTTTTCCAATAACCAGTCTTAGAAAACAGTTATTTCAAAACTAAACCCAAGCCTTCCTCGAGTGAAGAACATGCCTCCATATTTATATTATTATGTCTTCTCCTGACTTTCATGACTCTCACTCACTCCCAGCCTCCTATCTTGGTGTACTTTCACACTACTTCAGTCCACCGAAGTGAACAAATCAGGCAGGATATCTGTGGCAGATAACTGGTTAATAATGAGGAAAGACAAAGGCTTTCAAAAATAAGTAAATGGCCCCTCAGACAGGCGCACATTACAAAAGGTGGTGTAACCAAGGAGGCCAAAGACATCTTAAAGTACCTTTGCCTAAGAACTCTGCTCAAAACTGGCCTGAAGACTTCCCCGTTTCATGAGCAGAACCTTCTTGCCTTGATTTACTGCAAAAAAGCCCCAGCATCTGGGACTAGATTAGTGGTAAGAGCTTGCTGCTGGCAATTACCTAGATCTTTTTGAAAAGAAATGCTAGGACAAGTCTGAGAAAACTCCCTAATCAAAGCCTGGAGTAGAAAGTCTTTAGATGTCCAAGCCTAAGAAGTCTTCAGAAGTCCAAGAACAGCACTTTCTCAAAATATAACCTAAATCTGCACTGAGAATTGAAGGGAACTGCTAAGTAGCAGCAAAACACACCAAACTCCTCCTGTTTACAGCCAGGCAATAGCAGGGCCTGTTTGCAAAGCTGAGATGAGTATAAATCACCTCTGCAGATCTTGGGGTCAGGAGCCTATTCAGAGCTATGCTGTAATCATGGAGATGCTGTCTTCCTATCTCAGGAGAGGCAGATCAGATAGTCATACTGTGCCTCAAATATTTCAGCCTTGGGATGTTGCTCATCCTGCAGGTGCCACCAATAAGTGAAATCCATAAGGATGGTGACTAAACAAATGTGTAGCAGAAAAAGGAGGCATACATAAGTATCACCATGGTGTGAGCATCAGAGTCTTCACCATGTTGCTTCCCTGTGCTCTGCATCAGTTACTGACTACCAAGAGTTACGTTAGACATATGGCAGTGAAAAGCCAAGCTACTCTACATATAGCCTTCAGTCACACTGAGCATCTGAGATGAGGTTTACAGCAGGGATTCAGGTAACTCACAGGGACAGTGAGGCTCACAGACACTCCCTGAACACAAACTAGTCGATAGTTGTGTTTCTTAAACTCGAGAATAATGTGGTGAAGAAAAAAACCTGGCACAAAAGTAAATAAATACATTATGGAATATTTCAGAAGAAGCCATATTGGAAGCATAAGAACACACCAAAATGCTGATAACCCATGCACAACGACAAACACAAGCTGTTTGGTCTGCAGCCTGGTTTCATTGCCAATACCTCACTCAGCAGCTGGTTGTTGCTGTCCTTTTCTGGTTTACAGACGGCGACTGCCATCTGCTTTTTCTTTACCCCTTTACCCTCTTACTCTGCAGTTCAGACTGTAACTAAACACAGCATTTGTAACATAGCTAGATGGCTGGAGAGGATTGATTTTGTTTTAAACACAAACTACTTTTTCTTCCTTTGCTGAAGGGAATAAGAAAGTGAGGTAAACACGTTTTGGTTGGTCTAGTGAAAGGGAACGCACACCAAATGTTGAAGTAGCATTGTCTAGAACATGTGTTTTACATCAAAACAGGATGGGGTGCACGTTCCTCTGTGAAACAGCTGATATAAAGAAGGAATGACAGGCAAGAAGGTTCAGCAGTTTGTTTCCCACCATACGGCCACTGCCGCACTCAGAAGTGTAAACAAGGTGAGAACTCCACTGACGTGACACCTTTGTGTCTTCAAAAATCAGCTCAGACACATTTGATGTCATTCACAGTGTCTTAGCATGCAAGCCAAAACTTTGTACTGTAATTTTCATCAGGGCATTAGTCAGCATGCAGGCAATGAGGAAACTGACTTTGAAAGACAAAAAAAAAACAAAGCTAGAATTGGATGTGTAAAAGGATGACTTCTCCTGTCAAGGGCGGGTAACTGGATAAACCTGCATTTCCAAAATGAGCTTTCTGAAAAGCTCTCTGAAGCAGAATTGGGAAACAAGATAGCTTTGTGCACTAAGATACGTCAGTGTGAATCTAGTCCTGTCAGCACTTCTATAATAAACCCTGCCTGTGAAGGAGTTTGAAGGGAAGCTGAGAAAGATCTGTGACTCAAGAATGGAAAATCCAAGCCTCTTCAGCACACCTAACTGTTTTAGGGTGTTAGGAGATTTTTAGGTCTGGGGCCTTTCACTGAACCAGTCAGATTGTCCCCACTGAAGACATCAGCACTACAACCATAGTGCCATCAATTAAACTAGAAGTCAAGCACCCTACAGAAATGTTATTTTTGAAAGTGTCTGTTAACTTCCTCACTCTCCTTTTCCCTCATCATCTCCCAGCACACAGAGAGTAAAAATTCTTCTTGGTGTTTTGTCATTCACTATACTTGGATCCTTCAGGAGGCATCCCTGATGGTCCCTGCTATGAAAAGAGAGTACATTTGTAGCACAGCATACCATGACTTAGGAGGTGGCTATAGCACCAGACTGTAGCAAGGCTCTTCTGGTGTGGAAGGACAGTTGTCCCTATGCCTGCTTCAGAGAAAGACTTGGAAGAAAGCTGACTGGGAAAAAAAAAAAGAAAATTTAAAAATCAACCTCCATGGGAAGGACTGGGCCAATTGGCAGGCATGACTGAGGTTCAGACTGTACAGGTATTGAACAAGAGAAATGAAGACTGAAGAGCAGGTGGCCAGCCACCAAACTACAAATTCAGTCTCTAAGTGCATCAAATACCTTCTGGGACTTCCAGTACCTTGAGTATATCTTCCAGGTTATTGAGGTTCATCTCCTAAGCAGCCTCTTTGCCTCCTCTTCCAAGCTGACTGCAAATCTGGCCTCCCACACACACTTCCGAGAACCACTTACTGAGGTTAAGAACCAATTGTAAATCCACAACTATGATTTCTAACGGGAAACTTATGCTTTTGCTAAAGCCAACTGTATAGACACTAGCACCAGAAAAAGAACAGTGCTTCAGATAACTATTTTTATTCTATGTGAAGGACATCAACTGGAAGATTTCTATGATTTGGAATCTTTACTATTCTCCGTATTTTGCTTCCCACCAGTCGCAGCAGATACCCATGCTTGGTTTTGCTCAAACTATTGATTCTAACCCCCATTTCATCTTGGTGACACCTGCACAAATAAACTGCGTAAATTAGACATGGATTCAAATCCCCAGAAGCATACCTAATCCCTGAGAAAAACCGTCTTGCCTCTAGAGAGCTAAAGAGCAAAACTAGGCTTCAACAGATCTGAAACAACTACAAGACAATGTTTGCCCAGCAGTAATAAAAAGGAACAAAACTTCAGTGGACTTTTAACCTGGCAAACAATTAGACAGAGAGAATCTTGTACCATCATCCCATTGAAGCTACAGAAGGTATTATTCTGGTTCAAAAATAGTCAACGGTTCTCCAGCACAAACACAACTGCAGATCTGTGCCAGCACTGACATAGCAGTTCAGATTTCCACCAGCACAGCCTGCCTCAAACCTCTTGTATCCCCTTGCAATACAGGGACACAAATTCTACTTTCCTCAGTAACCTGCACCCAGGTTAAGCTGCAGTGACCTGCCCACTGGAATTTTGTTTATTCTAGCCATTATCAGCAAGTTAATCATTTGAAGGAGAAAGCGAAGCTAAAATTCAAGTGCTTCTCCTCTGGAAGTGCCAGTATAAAATGTAAACAATCTGCACGCTATCTCCAGCCATTCCTTGAGCTTAACTAAGCAGTTACACCACGTCTATACACACAGCACACTAAGATGGGGATTGGGACAACCTGGCTGACATAGTCAAACCTGTAAATCAATGAGATGGGAGTTTTGGGTAAAATTTGGTAAGTTGTGATTACACTTCTCTAAAAGAGAAAAAAATACTTTGCCTCAAGCAATAAGATGTGAAGGCCTAAGTTTTAGGGCACTCAATTTAATTTCTGCATTTTTATTTGCTTGTTTGACCGTGGCATCCTTCACCTTCATTATACAGCTCTGACCCCCAGACATCAGCAGCTACTCATGCTGTGCATCAAGTCAGGGCAGGTGAAACTCGCAGGTATGAGCTCCAAGTAGCACTTGGCTGAAAACCCAGTTCACTGGGAGATGTGCACCTTCAGTGAGTGAAGGTAGCTCATTAAACTAGAGCAAATTATATCAGTCATTGTGGCATTTGCTCTCCTGGAACAGTATTGTTGTGGACTAAGGTTGAGTAGACTGGGTTAAACAGTTCCTCAACGTGGCTTAAAAACCACCAAGCACAAATCACTTCTGAAGAGACTTCTGGTGATAATACAAAACTCTTTTGAGATGATGTCACTTGGAACTCTTAATTCTCAAATACCAGAAAAACAAGCTCTTCAGTTGTAAAGCACAGGGTGAATTTAAAGAAGCAGGGGGGTGAAGGGGTGCGGAAAGCTAGCACAAAAAGTACTCTGTGGATAGCTAAGTAAGCAAAGAATGTACACGTGTGTTTGTGCAAGAAGAAAAATTATGTCCTGCCACTGATTCAGCTGAGCCCAGTAATGAGTAGAGTACCATCATCTCTTGCTCGTGGCCACAAGCAACCCTTTAGGCTAGTGTTCATTCACTTGCCTTGATTCCAAAATGACAAGGAGAAGATTTTCTCTTAAAAATAGAGCCAGACTTCTGTGTACTTGGATACAAGGCAAGGAGTGAAAGGAGTGAAAGGACACAGCAGTTTCTGAGCAAGCTTGCAAACAGCAACAAGAGTGACAAGACTCTTGACAACATCACAATCACATCAGTGGATTCAAATGCAACATATTTCTTTTAAAAATACATGCTTAGCTATTGCCTCATTTTTCCACTGCAAAATAAAAACATGGTACTACCCAGGCATGTGTAGTGCACTACAGAGAGGGCACAGAGGTCCATTGCTTGTTGTCATCTTATTCCAATGGCATATTATTGTATCAACCCCTTGAAGGAGTATTATTTGCATGTTTTCAGGGGAAAAAAAAATAAAAATGCAACAAGACCAAAGAGATTTTCAAGTTCCTTGGACAGATCTGCTACTTCCCAGGTTTTTCTCTCTCCCTCATAAGAAATGACCACAACCCTACATTCCTTTTACATGTATTTTCCCCCCAGTTGGAACTATATTCCCAGTTCAAGGCTTTTAAAGCCTCTACTTTCACAGTGGTAACTGTGAATAAGGAAGAAGTGCCACTGCTTGCTATTGGTCTTTCATGAGTGGTGTTTCTTATTCTATAAAGCTTTCTAGATGGAGTTGAACTTCAGTCTTTCTGCACCTTGAAGAAGCATTCTGTGCTGAAAGTACAGTAACCAAATACTGCACCCTGTTCTCCCGTGGACAGCTCTGATGAATACAATGTTATCATTTATATCTTAGTTCAAATAACCCCGTTTACTTGCAAAAGTTGTGTTGCAACATTCAGTCCTTCCCTAATTAAGCTTATCCTGAGTTCACAAGCATGGATAGACCCCAGGCTGCTTTCCCCAGCAAAGCCAGTTGACAAAAATCTATGAGCACAGTCCTCCAGAATCAGCAGTGGAAGCCTCCTCTCGTGGAGCTGAGCTGGAAGTGTAAAATGAGACTTACCCAACATAGATAAACTCTCAGTAATCTCAGCACACACTTTGATGAACGGACCGTGTTACAACACAAGACCCGGGACTCCCACTCTGAAAGCCAGAGGGACTGAACACATCAGATTTGCTCCACTGGCCTGCAGACAAATTCCCTGCTACTCCCGAGACTTCCAGCACGGTCTCTTTGCTTTACTGCAAATAAATTACTTCACGTTAGGATCTTTTTGTCTTTATTACAAATAAGTTGTTTCATGGTACCCAGTACCTACAGCTATGAACAGTGAAATCCTACAAGGGAGACAGCTTTGCAGTAACTACCTGGAAAACACACAACTTCCTTCTGCACACCCAGTAGCTGCAAATTAGGTAATTAACAGAGAGGGGTTTTTTTCCACGAATGTACATCCAAAGCCACACAGTCCAGGCTCTCAGCTCTGCCCTTTTAAACAACCAGCACTGTAATGAGAATTGGTACCTTTCCTTCCTTCCACCAACCCCTTCCCCTAACTTTGCCTCAAATGAAGATGAACAAGATAAAGCTCCAAACTGTCAGGAAAACCTCCAATGCTTGATTTTGGTGATTCACTCAACTCTTAAGAGCTACTCAGTGTTTTGACTAAAACAAACTGGAGGTCAGCCTACTGACAAGCGTTATGAGGGCCCATTGGGAGAACCACCATCCCAGGCAGCTTTGCTGGTTTAGAATGTGGTGGGAGCCAGAGACAAAGCTGTCATTCTAGATCCAGCCTGAGGCACTGACTCCACAGCGTGGGATTGGATTACACTTCCACACCCCATGCAGTACCTGTTTTGTAGGTATACAGTTTCAGTTTCCAGGACTTTCAGTTTAATGCCCTTGAAGATGCCAAATCCCTTTTTCTTTCAGGTACCTTAAGCTTGTACTTGAGTTTAGATGCACAGCAACAGAATACCCACTGAATCAAACATTACCCAGTCTGAGTTTAAGGAGGAATACAGATTTCCCCAATACATGTAGCACACTGAGACTAAGCAGGCGTAAACAGTCATGTTAGAAGAAATCTCCTTTATCTCTCTGGATGACCAAAGCTGACATCTGAAACGAGCATCAGATGAAAACTTTACCATCCACACAACAGCAGCAAAAGCTGCTGGTAATCACAGACAGGGCTGCCATGCACCAAAGGACTGGAAAAATCCCTTTTCTTCTTTACAAGATGACAAAGAGTCAGTGTTACTGTTTAGAGACCTAAAGCATGTATGTCTAGCTTTATATTAAATAAGCAAGCAGGTGAAGGATTCCCCTGTTAGGTTCATTCATTTGCCATAAATCTCGTAAGGTAGCTACGTCAGTTATTCATTATTCAAATTTACAATCCAGAAATCTAAGCATTACTTTCCTACATTCTTCAAATGATAATTTTAGAAACACAACATTATCAATAGAGGGTAATCCCCACCACCACTCAAGAAGAAAGAGAGGAGACATCACTTAAAAACTTCATAAGATTGAGAGTTATTAAGACTACATCCAAGGTTCACCAAATCCACAGGGCAGAGGTGAGAAATACTATGGTGAATTGAATTGCTTGTGCTTGAATTCAAAGAATGGCTGTGGCCAAAGTTCACAAAGACAGGATGGATACCTTTAATTAAACACTAATCTACCTGGAGATACCACTGTGATTTACATAAAGAACCACATTCTCACATTATTCAGTCACAGAAACAATGCTTATTTTACAACGTAAGCTTTAAGGGAACACTGAAGCTGTTAAGTGCGTGGTTCTGTGCCCGTTTTGTCTGGTTTCTTTGGGGATATAGTTGCAGAACGGCTGGAAAGCTGGCAATTAAAACAAAAAGTAACTCAAGTACAAAATAAGCTTCTATAAACCTGTGTAAACTGTATTTGAAGAACACAGTATGTAGCAAAATTCCTGTCTGGTGTAACGGGGAGCAGACTAGAGGATGTTAAAAAGTTAAAAGAGGCAATTCAAAGTCATTTGTATTTGCTCCGTACTACTACGCAACAGCACCTCAAGACCCTGCAACAGTGGATGCTATACAGACACTGAACTGCAGGCCTCACCCCAAAAATGAGGAGGAAAGGAAGTTAACACATTTGGTAAAAATGTAGTGAATACGATCCACACCAGAGGAAAGAAAGTATCAGAAGCACATGGCTACAAAGATCACTGCAGGCTTTTAATATCTCCAGATTTAAAAAATAAGAAATAAATAAAATCCTGGTCAAACATTTTCATTTCATTATTTATTTACACTGGAGAAACAAACTCTTTGCCTTCCAGATTTCTCAAATTACAACACAGACAGCCAAAGACAAGAAAAGAAATGGCAATGATAGCAAAATCCATTCACAGAAAGTGGTACAAACGTTAGCCACTTTATGATCCACAAAACTAACTCTTTCACAGATGGCTGAAACAGCTCTCATACAAACACTAGGATTCTGAGAAGACCTGAACTACCAAAATTTAAAACTTGTGATCATATTCAAACATCCTTAATGGAGGAATGAGCTGCTTTCTTACTTTGGAGTATCAGATCCATTAAAGGCATCTTGGGTTTTGAACTGCTGTACAAAGACAGTCCAGCACGATTACAGAAACTGCAGATGAAGAACACATGCACCCACCTCCCATGAAGATGACACTGGCTTACTGTGTGCTGGAGGGGGGAAAAGAGAAATCTCTCAGCACCTGTAGGTTCTTGCTGAGAAAAGGGGATGGGTGAAGAACTGAGATGAAGCAAACACTGTAAAGTAGCAACAGAACAGACTCTGAGGACTCAGGGAAGCCTCACATGGGTTCATCATACATCTTACGATTCCACTGAGAGATGCACTGGAGTGACCTTGCTCGGTACTGGGAAGGGAAGGGGAGACCACCACCCTGAACATAAGCAATCTCCATGACCAGGCATTCCAGCTCTAACCCACCTAACCACTAATAATGCATTCAGATGTACAGAAGAGTAAATACCTGTATGTATCAGCATGCAAATGATGTTCTAGGGACAGCATGAGACATTTTAAGTATCTACTAAAAGAAAAACAAAGGAGTATACTCCTAAAATATTTTGTACAGCCTTCTATACTGCACTAGAAGCATTCAAGGTAAGCCACCAAATTTTTATCTTCTTAGAACCACATGCAGTTGTTAGTTTGCTGTCTGTGCTCCTGCATGCATTTGTCTACTTACATTTCACAGCAAGAAGAGAAAAAAGGAGTAATTAAAAAAAGAGTTATAACAACCAGTTATAAGAAGAGAGGCAAAGGATAAGCATATCTGTGTAACCACTGCAAGTAGAAAACACTAGCTAAGTCAACAAGAACTTTTACCCTGGGAACTGTCAGTGCCATTGAACTAAACCAGGAAAATTATTGATTCTTAGCTTTGTGGACTATTGACTCTGGAAGTCATCCAGAGGGTGATAAAGGAAAGTAATATGCTTCTTAAAACATTAAAAACTCAATAACCTCACACTAGAGTTTGTGTCTCTCCATTTTATGTGGACAGTTTCAAAACACAGAGGAGCAGGAAACTATGTACACAAGACCCTAACACATTGGACATGTTAACAGTGACTAGCAATATATATTTTATCTCTATGCTCAAATCTGTCATGTTCTTTACTAATCTGAGAAAGGAAAAACGTATAAGCTGCAAACTCAAAAAAATCTTGAGTTCTGAATTTGTTTGTAGCAGCTACCAAGCTACTTTTTTGCTTCAAGAAACAGAAAATAACCAGTTAGCTGTAAATTATTCAGCTCTAATAAATATACATACTATAAATTTGCTATTCAAATGCTTGCTGGTCTCTCCTGTTAGATGGTAGAATGGTAACAACTGAAATTGGAAACACTGTCTTGAGGCTACAAACATTTGTTTTGTAAACAAATAATCTGGTACAATTCCCCACCACCAGCACAAAAAGGAGCGCTCATATGAATGGAATCAAATGATCACCAAAAAAAAATACAATAAAATAAATCCTGGTGATCAAACTTCGTATTCAAGGCAGAGTAGTAAGGTCCAGGATCCCTAACAGATGAACAGAAGTCAAACACTGGGATCCATGTGCAAAACATTAATTACATAAGATAAACAGTGGCTACACAGGCTTGACAGACCTCTGTCATAAATCAATGGCCATCAGCATCCTTCTGCCATCACCACCACTCACCTACTTAAAACACTGTAATATTTCTCTTTTTAGCAGTCAATATTTGGAGGGGGGGGGGTGTGTGTTTTTGTTTGTCGGTTGGTTTGTTTCTAGTCAGACTTTTCAAAGTCAGCATATCTGAGCAGTGTGTATTTTTCCATACTCTGCCAAAGGCACACTGCCCCCGTGCACACGCATACAACTGTCACCAATTTTACAGTGTTTTTGGCAAAGCTGTCCTCTGTGAGAGGCTGGTATTGCATTCTCCAAGCCTAAAATCACCTTTTTTAATAGGTATTAATACAGACAGTGGACAGAAATCAAAGAAAACACGCAGAAATTCACTGATATAGTTCTGATGCAAGACCCTGATTTCTACTGGAAAAAATGGAGTTAATAACCAAAAAGTGGGGTTTTTTTTCTTCCTATCAAAAGCAGGTTATTGAATCACGGTCCAGGGGACTTAAATAGACACCTCTCATCCACAGTGCCTTTCCGGGTGCCAATATGTGCTGCCAAACTGCACCAGTGACACAGTCTCTGTAGCACACAGAAGAGCTAACATAACGTTGTGCCTCCTGTGCAGCATATTCCACACACAAGATCTGATCGTGCTGCAGAACTGCGACATACCTTTCAGTCTTTTGGAATTCCCGTTCTTTTGCTGCTCATCCTCTTCATTAATGGTGAATAAACCCAGAGGATTTGGCCTGGTACTTTTCTTCAGTCTCTCTTGTCGGAGAGCAGTAATTGAACCAGTCATGTTGCTGTTGCCTCTTGCTTATTAAAGAAAAAACAGAAAGTAAGAAGCTGCAGCCCCTGCTTAGCTGCTAGCTGCAATACTGTCTGTTCATCTGAGCACTTGTAATGGATCTCCTATGGATAAGCAGTATGCAAACAGCTGACAAATACCAACATCCAGTCGGCAGCGAAAGGCTTGCAGTCGTTCCCCACCTTCAGGAAAAGCCCTAATTAAAGGCACATTGGTTTGGATGCTGCTCCTCGCTGTCTTAACCTCTTCAGTCAGATCCCAGCCCACAGCTTCAGGTTCCTCGTTGCAGCACCTTTTCCCCCTGCAACCCTCTTCCAGCTACGGCATACTAAAATATTCAGCATGCAACACAAGGAGCAAATATGATACGCTGCTGTTAACAGTTGCCCTGACAACACTGACACATCCTAATCAAAGGGGGTCTATGAGTGTTGTCTCCTCAGCTGCAGCAAGCCAGCCTCAGGAACGCTCTCTCCCTCCCGCACGCTTGCCAGGAGCTGGAGGCACCTCAGCAGCTGGGGCTGCTACTTTATTGTGGTAGGGAAGGGGGAGGATGGAGGTAGCGGGGATAGCGGCCGGAGCGGTTTTAACGGAGCAGCGCGGGGGGTGTTTTCAGTAGCATCTTCCGCAGCCAGGCTCTTCTGGCGGGCGTGGGGCAGCGCTGTCCTGCGGGGCTTCCTCCAGAGCATCCCCGGAATGTCGTGGGGAGGGCGTTATCTGTGGTCTTACCGTGAGAGAAAAGCCTCCGGCCGAGCCGGGCCCGCGGTGGTATTGGTGCACCAGCGATGCTCGCAGCATCTTCGCGGGTTAATTATGCAGCCGGCTAAAATAAAGGTAGCAGAGCGATTTAGAGTTTCATTTTTGGCTCGGGGGAGGGGGGGGGAAGTAAAGCTCAAACTGGCATTGCAGGGTATGACTTTTCCTTTAAGGGACAGTAGAAAGTCATTCACTTCATCACTTGTGTAAGGACCGCCAGCCTCAGCCTCCATTGCTCAGAAAGAAACTTACAGGCAGATGCTACTTTTTCTTTATGATTATTGATTTCCGACCTTGTGAATGTCCCAGTGAACTGCAGGGAAGAATATTCTCTGTAAATTGAATTCCTAAAATTAGGAAAAAAAAAATCACATTAAATGCATCAGGATGAGATATTCACTAAGGAGGTAAAAACTGAGATGCTTTCAGTGCATGCCCTTTCTTGTGCTTTATTAGCCCAGTTCACCTGTATTGATTATATCAGGGCTGTCTACGTGGTTAGAGTTGAGTGTGCATTTAAACAAGTGGCTGAACTGGGGCCTTAAGGTGCACGCATTTGTGTCCTTGGAACATTGGGACGAACGTTCTGAGCACGGACTTTGCTTAGGGAGATAGTTAACAGGAGTGAAATGTTGCCAACTGCCTGATTTAGTGGAATTGCGCCGATAGTTTTCTGCCTTTCCTGATATGCTGCAGAGGAATAGCAGAGGGCAAAGGCTTCAGAGGGTTCTTTTAGGTGCTTTGTTATATAACCCCAAGTTTGTCATATGCAGAAGGTTCTTTACAGTGGTATAAATAAGAAGATAAAACATAAGATGAGATTAAGGACCTTTTTGCCTTTGTTTTCTTGAATATTGTGGGGAAGGTTGTTTTTTTTCCAGCAGTACCATCAGTATCATTAGAGTTCAGTTTGCAGGTAACTTATCTACACTTCAGTGCTGAGAAGAACTAGAACTGTAGCAGTGATTAAAAAAAGATACCATCCTTTCACGAATGTTACCTCTGATGACTTAATGGTCTATCTTTATATCTATCTATCTATCTACCTATGTATGTATATTTTTGATATTCTTTCTCTTAAGCCTGTAAGAGGACACAGGATGTGGTTTGATTGGTGGCTGTCTTTCCTCAAGCTTATTTTTTCATCTCATTTGTTTTTTCCATGCCTGAAGTACATTAGGTACTATTTGCAAAGCTGTATTTCTTGTTTTGTAGCTATTCCTAAGTGCTGACTTTGATCCTGTATGTATAAGAGCAGATGAAAAATCCCCAAAGTCTTTCTAAACTGAATGGAAATCAAATTACCAGTCCTGGAAACCCAGCTACATCTGAGGTGAAACATGCCAAGGAGCAAGAGAGATACGGTTATGTGTGTATGGGGTGAAAAGTTGTATCAAAGAAGAGTTGGCCCTGTGGTGGATGTGGCAGAAGGTCTGAGTGCCAGGTTATGGTCTCATCTTGTATGCTGTGTGGAGCATGTGGGCATCCTGCATTTGTGAAACCAAAGGTGTCCAAAGGCACTTTTGCTCTCAGAGGAGCCTCTCGCACCTTGTTGCTGTTGCATTGTGGTTTTGGCAGGTGTCTCTGCTCGCCTCCTGAGCACTGGTCCATCTTCCTGGAGCTGGGAGTTTCCTGTGCAGGGGATCACAGGAGAAGACATTCAAAGTTTGCAGGCTCCCATGGGGTGATATGGTTTGGAGACTCAGGCCCTTCCTCCCATGAGTCTGCTCTGTGCATGAAGGATACATGTCAAAAAGGACTTGAAGGAGTAGGAAAGGACAAAGCAGATTCATCTCTGCTTGAAGTGCCAAACAGGGTTAAAGAGGACAAAGGATGGAGAGGGATAATGAGGTAAGACCAAGGGAAGATGCATCTCTGGCTGGTTGTTCTTCTCAAAGATATTCCTGATGGATTTTCCAGGAGAGGGTTGAGATAGAAGCCCAGATTCCAGAGACCTGAACACACTTTTGTATTTCTAAGCTGGAAACAGTAACTGTCCCCAAACTCTGTGGGAGTTCACCTTTGGATTTACCTACAGTGGACTCGTAACCATGCAGAAGGACCTAAAATTACATCCTTTGAGCATTTTGGGACCACTGGCCTCACAAGGCTTTAGTTCAGGTCAGTTTGAGCCATGAGCACCAGAGCTGCAGGCCTGTCTTGGAGCAGAACCATCCTATCCTTTGAGGTTTGCAGCTTGTGGTGGCTCCTTGGTGATATCTTTGAAACCCTTTTTGAGATGTTGTCCCATCTGAAGAGAAGTGCACACTGGGAGATGCCAGGATGTAAAATGAGATAAACATGGACATCGGGGTGGATGTGGGAGAATGACATGATGGACTCACAGCTCTGCAGGGAGGTGCACGGCATTGTCGTGAACTAAGACTGACAGGTCTCTTACTAGGATGTCCTAGTGCTATAGAACATACTGAAGTATGAAGAGTGTCAAGGAGTAGCCAGGTCAGCCAAGAGGCCTAGAAAGAACAATATCAGCATTTACTGGGTCCAACAGAGGGCCAGTGTGGTAAGGTGGGAGAGGCAGCCAGCTTCTCAGGGACACACTGGAGGATGAGTGTTGAGCTTGCCAGAGACTTTCCAGTGAAATATTAATGCCGTAAATTTTCAATTCATTGAAAATGTCACAAGCCTGTGCCAGTTCCGGTGGTGATTTGCTCGGTGAAGGTTTTCTGCATCCCAGGCAGAGATTCTTCTCAAAGTGAGGAACCACTCCAAGTCCTCAGAGATATCCAGTAGCCAGTGGCTGATTTTCTTTCTAGCTGTATGGAAAGCTCAAGTTAAAATTCCTGAGCTGAGCAAGGTCTCCAAGATGAGTTTCTGTTCAGAACTGTGGCTAGTAGATGGGCTGTTGGAGGGCTTACCAGGGGTTGCCTTGCAGGAGACTGATCTTCCTTGTAGAGGTAATTAAACAGTCACCGAAGGAGGGAGCTGGATCTGGATCTCCTGCAGCTTCTCACCCCCACTTTCTTGGGCAAGACCTGTCTCAGACCTGTGAAGGTGTAGTCACTCCATGTCCAGGTTTAGACTTTAGACCCATCTGCATGTTTGATGGGGTTGGAAGTTGGCTCCTTGGGTCTCCCACAGCTGTAGCCATCTCTGCGTGCCTGCGGCTGGCAGCCGTTTCAGAGACGTTGTGTGTGTGAACCAGGTGCTGTGGAACAGGCTCAGCACCCAGGGCCTGGAGCCAGCACAGACATCTCTGTTGTTTCATGGTTTGTTCTTGTTTCTAATGCCAGCTCTTTGTCCCTGGCACCATTCTTGTTGACTTCCAAAGGGTATGAATTTGGCACTTCATTCACTTTTTTTTTTCTACTCCTACTTAAAATAACAGCAGATCAATATATTGAATTTATGTGGTTTATTTGCTCCTAAAAGTTCCTAAGTGGAATCGTGGGCAATGGAAGCCAGAACCTGACCATTCCTACCCAAGAAAACAGAGCAATCGAGTTACAGTGCAGTTCATGGATGTCAGACCTCAGCTGTAACTGATGGCTGTTTTGAACAACACTAACGCGTGTTTACAGGAGTGGTTTTTGTTTTGAAAGCACAGCTGAAGTGCCCTGCAGTGCAAAACACCTAAACATGTTCATCCCTCACACCTTTGGTATAGATACTACTGTCATCTTTCATGGAGGAGGATAATGTAAGGAGGAATATATGGAGAAATATAACCTGGCCTGGCAGGATCTCAGAGTAAATCGTACGTCTTAATTAACTCAAGTCTTTGCATCCTGTGCTTATCCATAATTTAATGATATGACTCCTACTTTCTTAAAAATTCTTTTTCATTCTCAAGCACCCTCTTCACAGCTCTATTTAAAAACGCACCTGCCAACCATATGCTCGAAAAATAGGCTCCAGCAGCGTAGACAGGAAGTTCCAAATTCTTACCACAAATTAAATGTTGCTTGGTAATTACCAGGGACAAGAAGAGTATACTTGATGCAGTTACGAGGTGATTAGAGAGTTTGGCAGTAAGTTTTGCTTCCTCAGTCTGTTATTCCTCTCAGTGTTCCAGCCCTCTGGTCCCTGCTAAATTGCAGTTTTACTCCCCAGGCTATAATGCTGAACACAATAAATAGTGTTAAAATTCATAAAAAGTAGCCCTCCAAGGTGCATGGATGAACTTCTGCCTGCTCCAAGAGGAAGTGGGACTGGACAACACTCCTGTAGTTACATCCTGTATTTCTAAACATCTCACAGTGTCTTCCTCCTGCTCCGAAAATAAGAAAAGGCAATTGGGGGCAATATGAAAAAAAAAAACAAAACCAAACAAACCAAAGATCTGAACATTTCCCCTCTTTTCAAGGCATTCGAAAGCTGTTGTTGGACCTGCCAAGTCCCCCAGGTTGAATGTTGTTTCTGTTTCCTTGCAGGCATCTTTCCCAGGGAACCTGCACCTAGTGATGGTTCTTCGTCCCACGGGGTTTTTCCAGCGCACCTTCACCGACATTGGGTTTCGGTTCAGTCAGGAGGATTTTCTGCTCAAGTTACCGGTACGAGAGTGCAGAGGTGTTGTGTCCGTGTGTGATCAGAGGCTGCCCACACACCTTGAGTCAGGGGTGACAGTGTCCCACTCTGCAGGCACCTTTGTGAAGAGTAACCCAAGCGTCTCTGCCAGAAATGCCCTATTTCTAACAAATCTCTCTCCACCACATCTCTCCTGGGGCGTTTTCAGTTCCCTTGTGCACAGTTTGCTGCCCACAGAGCATTTCCATGGTAATGAGTGAAGGGCTTCTCAGCCTGTCCTCATCTCCCAACAACCTGTTGGTGTTTATTTCCATGGGAGCAACTGAAATGGTCCTGTATTCTCAGGTCAAAGTTTCCGAGACTTCTAAAGCCACCTTGATTATAGGACATAATGAGAATAATTAAGGGAAGAAAAGCACACTTATGGAATGTAAGGTTGATGTGATTATAAACACACAAACCAGAGCAATGTTTTCCTTTAGGAAATAATATGATTCTCACAAACTTTGCATTTTTCACTCTGAAATGATTGTCATTTGCACAGCTTTGAAAATTCATGACTTATGCCGGGGTGGATCAAGACACACAGAAACTCAGGAGTATATACTTAAATGAAATTGCCTAGTGCTTCTTAACTTATTAAAATGGGTATATTTTTTTCCAGATTACTGGTCATCCCTTGCCAAAACCTGCATTACTTTTGCTTTCAGCTCTGCTCTGCAGTCAGATACTGCAGCATCTGGCTGTGCTTTGCTTTTAAAGGAGGAGGTACCCGGGAGTTCAGGGTTAGCTTAGAAAAATGGTCAAATACATCAAACAAAAGCCATGTTAAGCCATGAGCATAAGAAGAAAGCCATGCTGTAGAGCAATATTTAGTGCAAACCCAATTTTTAGCTACATAAAAGATATGTAGGCATGATCTGTGTATGACTTGGGCAGAAGTGATGATCAACCCACTCATGGTGTTGTCTTGTTCATAGGTTGTTATGCTGAGCTCGGTTAGTGACCTGCTGACATACATTGATGAACAGCAGCTAACCCCAGAGTTTGGAGGCACCCTGGAGTACTGCCACAGCGAGTGGGTCATCTTCAGGACTGTACGTACTGAGGCTGAGCGCGGGGCTCTTGGGTGTCTGGGATGGACTGAAGAAGGTTTTCTGTAAGGCAGTGAGCAATGAGTAGCTGAAAGTAACCCCCAAAGCCAACTACATTTCCTCAATCAGATTTGCAAAGGAGTCAGGTGGCATTAGGCACGGGATGGGTTTGTAAGGGAACTGGATGATTAAATCCCTCAGGATTTTTTTGAAACTGCTCCCCAAAGGTCTCTCTTCTTTATTAAAACTCCCATAATGGTAGATACAAAATAAGCTTCTTTTTGTTTTTTTTTTTTAATAATGGTTGCTCCATGTGATTGATATCACAAATGTGTTTGGGAACCAGGTTGATGAGACTGCTCTCTGTGTACTGACTGAATGCACAGAATTCAGAAAATTTCCTTTTTTTTTTCTTTGCAAGAATTTTCCCTTAATAATGCCAGGAACCAGGCATTTAATGCCCCGCACTGTGCCTTGCCATGTGTTTTTATGCTGCCTGTACACTCTTAGTTTTCACTGGGACTTTGTCTCCCAGATTAATGGCAAGTTGAACTGCCAGTTACCTTCCCAACAAATAATCCACTAACGAAAAATGTACCAGACATCCTAGTGCCCCTCATCCTGTGACATCCTCCACACCAGCAGATGTGGAGCTCAGTATAAAGACAAAAGCACAGGACAGTGTAGCTGGAATAACTCAAGCAATTGCTTGTGCCGTTAACTTTGTGCCAGTTCACACCAATGCACTGCCAAATTTACAAATTTTTTACATTTTTGGCTCTCAGTTTTGTTCTTTTGCATGATGTGTTAAAGTGATAATGGCATAGCTTTCACACTTGGAGACAAAAAATGTCAAAATGAATGACAAAATGTGTTGTTCTAAGAAAAGGATAGTTTCTAGGCTATAGCTGCATACAGGAGATAAGTGTCCATATGAAAAATTTCTCTCAAAATTCCCTCAGGGTGTGCTCACATAACATTTCCTGAAATTTCCATGGAAAATACATGCTGTTTAAATAAAATTTAAATGTGATCAGTTACATTTGGGTTTATTTCCCCATTCTCAAGAGCAGAGCTGGAACTGCAAGTGGGGCCAGGAGAGCCTCACCTCACCCCATGGTTTGGGGCAGCCACACGGCAGACCTCCCACTGGCTGTCTGGGATGTGCTGGAGTAGCAACAGCACTGATTTCCATCTCAATGTCTCCAGCACGCTGCTTAGCTCCCTCCCTTGTCCTCTTGGTGATGCTGTGGGTGAGGTGTCTGTGATGCCCAACTGCCTTGTAACCCTCCATTCGGGCTTGCAAAGCTGGAAACGTCCATCACCAAGAAGCCAAATACATCTCCCAAGCACTGCTGCCTGGAGGTGGTTCCCACTGTGGGTTAACCAGAGGAGAAGGATAACAGAAGACAAATTACAGGAATTTGTAAGATGGATCCTATACTGGCTTCCACTGTAGATCTCCAATATGCTGTAGGAAAAAATCTGCATGCACAAGAATAGGCAGCAGAAAACAAGGCATGCTGAATTCTGTCTTTATTTAAGTCCCTGTTATGGATTTGAACAGCACTAAAAGCCACCTGGCTGCGTGTTGGTGGCCACCAGCTAATGCACTGCAGCACACATCAGCTCTGTCTACAGTGGACATCCCACTCACTTCTCAGAGCAAGCTGTTAGGCTCCCCTGCAGATCTGAGCCTTGGCTCTTCACCTCCCCTTAATGAGCTGTAGGAATACCCTGAATCCCAAGTTGATTGCAATTACCGTCTCCCACCAGGCAATAGAGAGTTTTGCCCTAACCGTGAAGGAAATTGCGCAGATGTTACAGTCCTTCGGCACGGAGCTGGCAGAGACCGAGCTCCCAGATGACATGTATTCGATCGAGCGCATCCTGGCCCTGCGCACGGAAAGGTACTACCAGCTCAAGGTATGTCTCATCAGCACCTCTGCCACGGGTTTCCAGCCCCTGTTTGCGCAGTGAGATGGGATTTCTGGGGTTTGACTGCCTCTTTGTTTGGTGCCCACTCCTCCTTCCCTCCCATGCATGTGTACGTGCTGACAGACAAAATAAAGCACAGCATGACTCTTTCTGTATGTTACCCTTACATTTCCCATCCACTCAAGCAAATTACCCTGCCAGCATCCAGCAAACTGTCTCAGCTGCCGCCTCCTTCCTGGCTGCAGAAGTTGGTGTTGATGGTGTGCTCCTCCCGTGGGCTTTGCTCATCTTGCTGGCAGGAGAGTGGGCGGGAGGCTTCGTCACCTCCGTGTTCATGCCCATGGTGGAATTCCCTCCACTTCACCCCCATGGATGGAGGAAGCTGCAGGTAAAGATCAGCAGCAGGTCCGGAGGGATTGTTTGTCCCCAGGTCCTTCCACCTGATGCAGCTTCCCCAGGGGCACAAGGGAACTGTGCTGGAGAGCATCCAAGGTGAAGATTTTGTGCAAGTGCATGGTACAGAGCATTCCTATCAACCCTGTCTTCATGTGAGCTTCCATGTGTCTTCTGAAACAATAATTATGTCTTTAATATTTTAAGATTATTTTTCAGCTATTTGTGATGGTGATTAATATTCTTACAGAAGTTAGTTGAGCTTTAGTGCAGCCAGCTGCTGCCAGTTCAAACTCTTGTCTTTGCTGCTCCTGCATCTTTCTGAGGACAGCAAACCCTCACTTCAGAAACCATCCCCATGTCAATGCCATGCTGTGCAGCTGAAGAATGAGCTCCTTTGCTTTGTGACAGGATTCGTTTACATAAGTCAAAGAAATGCATCTATTTTCATTTATAATCATTTGTCATTCACGTGACAGTGAGTTCCCAGAGGGCTGCCTGTAAGAAACATTCAAAATGACATCCAAAGTGCACTGTGCATAGGCAAAAAGGTATGTGTATGTATAGAAACTACAGTGTCTGTTATAGATACTGCCAATAGTCCTTTATTTCGTCTTTGAAAATGAAGAGAGCTGTAGTATAAAATAGCAGGTACATACATTGCACTTACTGACTTAAAATTCACGCTTAGGACGTGGGTCATGACAACCCCAGGCAACTCTACAGGCTTGGGAAAGCTGCCCAGCAGAAAAGGACCAGTTGGTGTTGGTCAACAGCTGGCTGAATATGAGCCAGTGGTGTGCCCAGGTGGCCAAGAAGGCCACCAGCATCCTGACAGGCATCAGAAATAGTGTGGCCAACAGGACTAGGGGTGTGATTGTCCCCCTGTACTTGGTACTGGAGAGGCTGCACCTTGAACAGTGGGTTGAGTTTTGGGCCTCTCACTACAAGACAGACATTGAGGTCCTGGAGCGAGTTCAGAGAAGGGCCACAAAGCTGGCGAAGGGTCTAGAGCACAAATCTTATGAGGAGCGGCTGAGGGAAAGAAGGGTGAGGGCCTAGAGAAAAGGACGTTCAGGGAAGACCTCTCTCTACAACTACATGGAAGGAGGTAGTAGCGAGGTGGGGGTTGGTCTCTTCTCCCAAGTAACAAGTGACAGTATGAGAGGAAATGACCTCAAGTTACACCAGAGGAGTTCTAGATTGAATATTAGGAAAAATTTCTTCACTTAAAGAGTTGTCAAGCACTATAAGAGGCTGCCCAGGGAAGCGGTTGAGTCCCCATCCTTGGAGGTATTTAAAAGATGTGTAGATGTGGCACTTAGGCATGTAGGGTTTCATGGTGGAGTTGGCAGTGCTGGGTTAATGGTTGGACTCCAACCTAAACAATTCTGTGATTCTATAGGCAAAGTTTAGAGGGCAGACACCAGCTACACAGTGAAGTCCTGTATATAAACTAGTCAGGAATACACACTTCGTGCAGAAATAAAACGCATCCTGTTTTCATTTGCATATAGAGCACTCGGTACAAGGCATCCGTTGCTTTTAATGCCTCATCCATCAATTTAAAATATCAAAACCACTCCTTGGACTTTGACTGAAATGAAGTCCCTTGGCTTTTTTCTTTTGTTCCTTCTAAGATTGCGAAAGATGAAAGCAGATGAGAAACTGTGCGCAGATTGTGGTGACAGCAAGACATGGGATTCTTGTCTCTCTTGTGACAACCGCAAGATTGGTACAGCTGATTCCTGAATTCACATAATGAGTCCATCAGGCTAATTCATGTAGCTGTGATACTGAACAGAAGCTGGTTGCAAACACAATAAAAAAATGACAGAAATTAATTAAACAGAGTAACTAAGAAATTAACCTCTTTGATATGTTGAGTGGGAAGAAGTCAAGTTAACACCTGTTTGACAGTCAGGCTACTTTGTTATACATAGAATGAAGGGCTTTGAATCCAATGGGGGACACAGGGCTCTGGCGAGCAAGATGTAAGAGGATGAAATAACAGCCACCTGCAGTCTAAAGCATGCTGCGTAATTCCTCTTACCTTATGAGCTGCCTGAGTGTCAAAAGGAGACGGGGGTTTGCCTTGTGATCATCTGCTGTGATGTTTCAGTGATAGGTAAAGCAGACATTTTGTGTGGGGGAGAGGAGAAGCTCCTGTGGCCATGTCCTGCTCCTGGGATGCTGCCCTGGAGATGCTGTTATGTTTAGGTGGTTGTGAGCTGTCTGGAGCAGGCAGATGTTTAAGCAAGCCTGTGCTTTCTGAATCTTCTCCCTAAGTGTTTCTCTTGCAGTAGAAATCTGACTGTCTCCCAAGATAGGCTCTTACTTCTCCAGGAGTTGACTCTCCAGTGGAGCCATGAACAGGTCTCTCCCTCTGGGCTTCTTCCAGCTCGGTTCATCAGCCACATCTGTTTTCTCCTTTCTTCTCATCTCTGTGTTTGGCCTCTTTTTTTCTGAAAATAATTGACTAAATGCACCTGTTTGCTTTGGGGCTGAGCCCAGCCCAGCACAAAGCACCTCAGATGATGAACAGACCAAGGGTTTCAATTTTCCCTAAGTGGAGGTTACATTGAAAGCACTGACTTGACTCTCTGTATATAAAGACTCCAGTAACGGGTGCCATGTGGTCTCAGTCCTAGCTTTGTCCCACTGTGAAATGCTCTTCCTACAGCCTCTTCTGATGACCTTGATGGAGAAGCACAGCCTTCAAGCTGCAGAAATACTTGTTTGAATACATGAAATTGTAGTTAGATGTCTAATACAAATCCACACTACCTGTGGTAGTACTGCCCTCCTGCCTGACCTTCTCATGCAGGCCAGTTTCCACCCAGCCTGGGGACACTAGTCTGTGATTCAGCCTCCTACACCTCCAAGGGCTAACCCTGCATTAAGGGGGCTAAGACATCTGCTGGGAGCCCTTTGTTCTGGTGGATACTGGTGCTTTATTCCATACAGGGCAACTAAGGCAGGAGAAACATGAAATGACTTATCCTTATAGTCTGAATCAGAAATGTTTTGCATTACACAGGAAGATATCACAGCAGTCACAAAAGAGGGAAACTTGCTTTTGAGCAGTTTTGAAGAGCCTGACTCCGGGGAATGCAGTCAGGACCAGCACCACGAGAGGCCTGGGGACTGGGAGACTGTGAATCGGTGAGTGCACCGTGTTCCTAATTTGCCTGAGTTTTGAGTGGAAACACAATTGAAGTGTAGAGGTGTTGTTTAGGTCACCTATCAAACGGATAAAGACAAAGATACTGGAGTTTTGCTCCAGACCTATGAAATCCCTGTGTGACTCCTGTCAGGCAACTTTGTCTTGCTCTGATTTTTTCCCCCACTGATAAGGATGAGGCTGTGGAGCAGATGCAGGGTTCTCTCATGCCAGGCTCCCAGGTGTTATTCAGATAAATGGAGATAGCAACAACTGCTTCACACAGGCGCTGTCATCTGCAGAGAGGATTTCATTCAAATTCTCCCTGAGGTCTTCACGAGTCCTATGTACACGTCTGTTGACTTCTTATGAGAGCTTGGGTCCAGAAAACCTGAACAGATGATATCTAGGGCTTGTTCATCTCCTCTTGACCTCTATTTGCCAATTGTTCTTTTTCTGTCCTTTTCCATGCTCAAGGTTACTTGCTCAGCTGCGTGAGATGGAGACTGCTTTTGATGGCTTCTGGGAAAAACATCAGTTAAAAATGGAGCAATATTTACAACTGTGGAAATTTGAGCAAAGTTTTCAAGAGGTATGATCAGATGCACTTTTGTTGGCAGAAAGAAGAGCTGGAGACAAAAAGGAGGGGAGAGAAGTTTTTGTGCTTTTTATTTTGAGAGTGCTTAATTTATGCTACTGTTCCTTGACTCTGGCAGGGCTAGCTAGCTGGGGGACACCACTGTGCTTCATCATTCAGAGCTAATTTAGATATCACTGCCCTGCAGTCACATAGATTTTGCTGGTAGAAGCATCTTTGAATTTAGAAATTAGTTCTTGGGCACTAGTTTTATTATTGGATTTAGTAGTCTTAGCTAAAGTATGATTAATATTGGTCTGAGAATGATTTTCTGCCTGTGCTTTGTATCCTTTTGCAGCAGTCTTCTTCTTTGTGTCTAGGTCAAGAATGCCATTGAATTTTTAATGGGTCAGCAGGCGGAGCTGCCTGACACAGGCGACAGTGTCTCCCAAGTAAAACAAAGGCTCAAGGACTTGGGTCATTTTGATGGTATGGCTCAGGTGAGATAATCTTTCACAGGAAGAGTCTCTAATGCAACACAAGAAGCACAATGTGTATTTGTGGCAGGAGGATTTATGAAATTACCTGTTTCTCGTGTAATTCATTGGTACGTGGCTGCACAAAAGTATTGATTTCATGTCTTTGCTCTGCACAGCAATGCTGTGATCACTCTGAAAGCTAGGAACTGGTATTTAATTATCATAGTTAAAATAAATTGCTGAGCCACCATGAAAATCCAGAACAGATAAATGTCTGAACATAGGAGGAGGCGTGGGAGTTAATGAGCTGGAAGAATTATTTATATGTTAAGTGCTTTAGAAGTGCTAATAGGCAGAGACTTGTTACCAGGCACATGGAGAGGCAAAAAAGTTGCTATCTTGACATGTCAGTGATTTAAACATAACATATGGATGAAGACTAAGAGGTGTAGAGGAAAAAAGAGTGAAGAGAAATGATACACAGGAGCCCCCCTGAGGATGTGATCTCCGTAAGAGACGTGCTTGGCAAGTGAGCTATGGTCAGTGCTGAAATCCAGAGAGACCTGGACACAACCCCCAGAAGCTTCTTTGAAAATGAGAGTCCTAGGGGGAAAGGTCTACGGCTTTTGGGGCATTTGGAAGAAATGTTTGTGCAGAGAGGGAGGAGGAATGAAAGGCCAGGCAGATAGGGTGCAGCAGGGACGCAGTCCCAGTAGAAAGCCAACCCTGAGGAAGACGTAGCCATTACCCTGACCAAGATGTGCAGACAAGGTAGTGTGTTCTCAGCATCAAGCTTTGCTGCGAAGGGCCTGGTTTGTTTTCACCATAAACCTTAACTGCTCAAATTCCCTTTCATGCTCATGAGCATAGTGTACCTAAACTGGACACTTGCTGCCTTTTTTTGAGAGTGCAGCTCCTGGAGACAGCAGCAGTACATTGCCAGCAGCCACTCACAGCATTGCTACTTTGGTGAAATACTGTTTTCTTCTTCTTCATCCTCTCTTTGGATAGCAAAAGATTTTTTTTCCCAGATGATGGGTGCCATTTTATCCTGCATAAGCCACCCATTCTGGCTACTCCTAATGGCAGTCATCTCCATGTGTTCCTGAAATCTGGTAAGACAAGAAAGTGCCTATTGTTCTATGTAGATATTTTGGCATTATTTCAGTAAGGGTGCAATCCGTTCTCTTCCTGTCGCTGAAGGATCTGATAGGGAAGGCTCAGGTGGTGATACTACACGGACACCAGCTAGCAGCAAATCATCACTACGCACTCAACTTAATCTGCCAGCAATGCAACGAACTGCGGCACCATTCTGATGTCTTGTCTGATGAGATCAAAAGGAAGCAGATGCGACTGCAGAAGACCTTGGATCTTCATACCCGCCTTCAGCAGGTAGAGTTCAGAGACAGTGCCCTGAGAAGCAGTTGGCTTCTCCATGCCGTTAGCCTCTCCACTTCTTAGCTGGAAGCATCTGAAATTTGCACCTTTGCCTCAGCCTCTTGTGGTAGGAAGGTGTTCCCAGAGGCTGGAGGATGCTTTACCCCACACTTAGATGATGAAGTTAGCAAATGGGTGTCTGCTGGTGCTCTGAATACTCAGCAGAAAGAGGTGAGCATCTCCAAAGGGCAACTGAGAACACCAAAGTTCAGCTGCTGCAGTTGCTTGTGCTTTCATGCTGCATCCATGTTTTAATTAGCTTTTGAGGTTTTCATACCCAGTGCAATAGAGGCAAAGCTTTCAGATAAACTGCAGCCCGTTTTGTTAGCTCTTTGTTAAGAATGAGCATGGCTGACTGTAGAACAAGGTGACAGATTGGTAGATAGGCGCAGCTGCTGTGTGCTAGCATGGAAGTGGAGTCATGTGGCTCCAATGCTCTTTGATATCTTAATCAGCATCAAAGATTCATTTAAGGAAATTCATGCTAATTAGGCCAGAAGGCACACGACTGTAATGTGCTTGAGGCCAGCAAAGTTTGACCCTGTTCCATTTCACTCTTTCAGGGGACTGGGGAACTTGTTTTTTTTTTCTCTGTGTCCTCCATTTCAATATTGTGCTAATCTGTGGGGACGGACAATTCTTCAGCAGCCTCTCAGCTGCAGGACACTGTCCTGTCCTGGCTCCCTCGCAGTCCTGGTTGGTGCTGGTGTCCTAGCCCACGGGCTCTGCAGGAGCACACCGTAGCCCTACTCTCCACAAGTCTCCCTTCCTGTTCACAGCGCTGGAGGTTTTCTGTCATTCTGGGCTGCAGCATCTTCTCAAGCCTGTGCACAGCACAGTGCCTGAGTGCCAACTGAACCCCAGGCTGGCGTTCACCTGTTACCAGTGCATGTTGAATGTTGAACTTTAAATTGCAATTTAAAATCCTTATTTTTAAAAAAACATGAATGAAATTACCATGATCATTCCTTGCAGTTCAGGTCTGCACTGAGCCAGGCATTTATCTCAAGAAATCTGCCTGTTTCATCATTAACTCTGTAGTGCCCTCTTCAGCTTTCTGAGTTGGATAAATAAAGATCTGCTTATCATTTGGTTCAGCTATGCACTAAATAGTGCTTCTGTGACAGTTATGCCACTGGTTTTAACCGGGTTCAAGTGGGAGTGCAACTTGGCTAGTTATGTTAAGGACTGCAAAAAATGTGGCCTTTCTAATCCAAAGGCAGTAGCTGCTGAGGTCTTTTTGAGTACTAATGAGCTCTGTCTCATATAGTGATATTCCTCTTGGGAACCTTGATGTGGTAGGGGTGCCACTGATGGGAACCGTGACATGCTAGAGGTGCCACTGTTGGTCTCCTTTTGTTTGCCCTGTGCTGGTACCAGGCTCTGCAGTGCTGTGATGAAGGTGCCTACTTGCTTGCTAACCAGCAGATGGATAAGTGCCAGTCTAAAGAAGGCGCTCAGAAAGCTCTCCAGGACATAGAAAAGTTTCTTGAAAGCTCTTCAACCTACTTAAACTATGATCCCCAAGCCCTACACTATGATTTTGAGTCAGTCTTAACGCCTGAATTGAAGGTAAGCAACCCCTCCAGTTCCTTGTTACACAATTAAAAAGCAAAATCAGACTGTGTTCTGGCGTTGTCAGCTTTATAGTCTTCTTTTTTGGGTCCACGTGCAAAATAATGGTAGCTATTTGATCACAGGAGTCTTTTTCACTCCCTACAGTGCCAAGTGCAGTCAGTGCAGGTCAAGCTTGAAAACGTTCGAAGCATGTTTGAGAATCGTCAGTCTTGCTTCAAGAAGCTGGTGGATAAACACGTGCGGCCTGTCCAGTTAGTAGCCCCTCGGCCAGAAAATCCACCGAGATCGAAATCACCATTATTCTCTCCTAAACATGGTAAAACTTTTTAAGTTTCTGGTATTTTCAGATGATAATTTTGATTTGCGGCAGGAAATGTAAGGCTAAAGATGATTTATTTTGATTTTGAGACACCAGCTGAACCTTGCTGGCTGATACAGAGTTGTTATAATGCTAATGTATACAAGATGATTTACTATCTTTCCAGGTTTTGTATCTAGCTTCCCATATCTGTGTGAAGAATGGGGCTGGTTACTTGGTATTTATTTTCACTTCCTACTCAGGAAAAAAAAAGGCCCTAAAGAGCACATACTTCTGGTGCTGCTTTACTAGCATCCTACTGAGCTGAAAACTGGTGAATTAGTACTACAGGGAAAAAGGCAAGGTTTATAAATTAACTGTTATTTTAAATAAGTGTTCTCTGTGGCTGTCTTGAGCTGGAACTGACATAAAGTTTGACTGATATTTGCAAAGGAGCTTGGAGAAATGAGGAGCTCAAATCTTGTGAACAGAAACGAGCTGGATGCTTAACTCCCTTTCATTCCTTGAGGACGTCTTCCTCAAATCAGAGTTGTGAAATAATTAATGCCCATAAAGGTATAAATTCTGGTTGAACTGAGGTCACTGAATGTTCTGCCCTCATTTTTGGTAATGGGATGTGGCACAATGTTAGCTTTCAGCGTAACATTAAAACTTTCATCCTCGACAGCCCTTTCTGTATCAGAATTAAAAAGTATTCCAAAGTAACATCCATGTATTTTAGAACAGGGAGATGCAAAGTTATGTGGGAATACTAAATTCAGTGATCTGACTGCATAAAGCCTTTACATATCTATGTTTTAACAGAAAATTGGAATATAGATAATGGTTATAGTGGATTTTTGCGGGTGTCATGCGAACAGTAACGGCAGCTCCATTTCCAGAGTGCCTGATGTCAGCAGCCAGGCTTGCAGAGTGGTGGGAATGAAGCTGGGTGCAGTGAGGGGAATAAAGCTACTCAAGATGCAAGCCAGTGCAGCCAATAAATCCCATATTTTTTCTTCCCAGGCTGATGCCACCTTCACTAGACTACACCGCCCTCTGAAATCCCTTCCTCAATCAGGAGAAAAAGCTCTGAGCCTTTGAACTAGAGTATTGCCCATTTTACCTGATAGAACTTTTCCCATTTTCTAGGGACAGGGAAAGGAGGAATTTTTGACTTGGAGTAAGGGTAAACGGGTGTCCACATCCGTGGGACGTTGTGAAGCCATCATCAATCAGTTGGATTTATTCTAGGCCTTTATGGGATGCACGTTTTTCAGTGAAGGCACTCGGACACCTGCAAAGCTCAGGGATCCTCCATTAATCCTCTTCCTGAAAGAGATGATCAAGTCTGTTGAAACGAGTAGAGCCGACAAGCAGGGAAAGACAAAAGGCTCCTCTTTGGATAGATCATGCCAGGAGAGATTTTTAATAAGGCCTCTGTTTGATACAAAACATCAAACTGCTGCAGGCCCGCTGGCGTGATGTGCAGTGTCAAAGACACATGCTGGGCTCTGCTGGGAGTGCTTTGAGATGGATGGGTTTCATAGTGTGGATTGAAACCAAACCACCTCTGAGCACATTACTTCTCTTTCTCTTTTTTTTTCTCTTTCTCTTTTTTTTCTTCTTCTTCGTTTTCTTCTTCTTCTTCGTTTTCTTCTTCTTCTTCGTTTTCTTCTTCTTCTTCGTTTTCTTCTTCTTCTTTTTCTTTTTCTTCTTCTTCTTTTTCTTTTTCTTCTTCTTCTTTTTCTTTTTCTTCTTCTTCTTCTTCTTTTTCTTCTTCTTCTTTTTCTTTTTCTTCTTCTTCTTCTTCTTTTTCTTCTTCTTTTCCCTCCACCCTACTTTTTCTGTCTGAGGACAGACACTTCCTTTTTTATCATTGTCCTGGATTTGAAGTCTGTCTAATAAATGTGGTTCTGATTCCGAATCCACCTTTTTTTTGGGGGGGGTGAAGACTGAACCTGTCCTGAGCCATGAAGCATAGTGAGATATGCAGAAGTGGTATGCAGGCTGCGGCAGAGCCCAGGGGCTGGAGTAAAGTCACTCTTGCAACAGAACACCAACCTGCAGCCAGTGACCATCTCCTGTCTAACCTCCAATCCCTGTTCCCTTCTTCCCAGTGGAGCCTCCCAGCAGGACATAGAAACATAGAAATGTCTGGGTTGGAAGGGACCTCTAGAGTTCATCTGGTCCAACCCCCCTGCTGAGAGCAGGGACATCCTCAGCTAGAGCAGGGTGCTCAGAGCTCTGTCAAGCCCCACCTTGA
>JANHFX010024982.1:0-11384 GCA_027560015.1 Chloroceryle amazona
GGCGTCGCCGCAGCAGCGGTGACCACCCCCAAAGCCTGTAAATTTCTGGCCTTTGGAAGAGGGGGCGGACACTCATGAGGACTACAAAGGGGGCTGTGCAGGAGGAAAACCGGGAGAGCCAAAGCCCAATTAGAGCTCAACCTGGCTAATGCTGTTAAAGACAATGAAAAATATTTCTATAAATACATGAATAACAAAAGGAGAACCAGGGAAACTCTCTATCCCTTATTGGATGCAGAGGAAACATAGTGACCAAGAATGAGGAAAAGGCTGACGTGCGTTAATGCCTTCTTTGCCCCAGTCTTTAGCAGTAGGCCACACCTCAAGTATTGCATTCAGTTTTGGGTACCTCAACCTAAGAAGGACACTGAGGTGCTGGAGTGGGTCCAGAGAAGGGCAACTAAGCTGGTGAAGAGCCTGGAGAACAAGTCTTAGGAGAAGCAGCTGAGGGAACTGGGGCTGTTTAGTCTGGAGGAAAGGAGGCTGAGGGGAGACCTCACTATCTACAGCTACCTGAAAGGACATTGTAGAGAGGTGGGTTCTGGTCTCTTCTCACAAGTAACTAGTGACAGAACAAGAGGGAATGGCCTCAAGCTGTACCAGCGGAGGTTTAGACTGGACATTAGTAAGAATTTTTTCACTGAACGGATTGTCAGACACTGGACCAGGCTGCCCAGGTTGCTGGTTGAGTCACCATCCCTGGCTGTGTTTAAAAGCTGCATAGATGTGGTGGTCGGGGATAGGGCTTAGTGGTGGACTTGGTAGAGTGGGGTTAATGGTTGGGCTCGATCTTAAAGGTTTTTTTCCAACCTTGATGATTCTGTGATTCTAAGTAAGTAGCTTCAATCAGACTCGAATAGCTCACTGCAGTAACAGTGGCTCTCTTCGCCCAGGATAAATTTACCATGCAGCCAAATGCCACCCGCCTCAGGCTGCCAAATGTTTTTGGCAATGATCCATTCGTGCAATTAGAAGGTGGACAGATGGGAACCAGAGGTGGTGTTTGTGCTATACTGTCCACTGCCTGCATCTGGTGTCCAACTGCACAAAGCCAGCCCATGGAGCCTGACAGCTCAACGGGAAGTGAGCAGAGATTTGGGGGGAGATCAAGGGCAGGATGATGAACAGGTTGCCAGCACGAAGGTCTCTGGCCTTTAGGCTGGGGCACTCAGAGGTGACCTTCCCCCCAGCTCTGCATAAAACACCTCTCTTTGCTGTAGAGTGATGAGGCCCTATCAACACATGTCCTGTCCTGGCTTGCTGCTGCTTCTCTAAAACCTCTGCATGGGATATTGACTGAGTGCAAACAAGAGAAGCAATGTCTTTGTCCTCTTCATATATCTGCTAGTCACTCCGGCACTACTGCCATAAAAACCAGGCTGATGGATCTGATGCCTAACTTCAGCAAAGACTCACTGCTAGAAAACCCAGACCTTCTCAACATCATAGTCATAGGAATTTCACATCTAGACCAGTTATTCAGGACCAGGTTTCACACATGCAGTGGCAGAAAAGGTGTCACAGCAACCTATCTTAAAGTGCAAATCTTATCAGTATAACAGCTTCCTACTAAGTGTTGCTTTGCACAATCATCTTTTGGTCGAGCTTTCATTGTTTTCCTGCTCTTTTGTCCCATCATGTATCTACTTCTCTTGTATATCAGGAGAATTTTGGCTTAGGGGCCACATTATACACAAGTAAGTCATCAGTAAGACACCATCTTTGTGTCTTTTTGAGGTTCAAGTTTTAGCAAAATGTGCATATTGAAAAAAATAATCACAGCATTGCAGCGGAACTACCTATGATTTTTTTGAGTTCTCTAATACTAACTAATACAAACTGTAGGAAAAATGTTAGAAAAGTGTGTCACATTGTCTAGTTCCCAAAGTGAGATATAGTGAGAGCAGTTCTTTTCAGCCTGCACATAGCTTAAACCTTGCTCCTTCTGTCTCAGCCCTGAATAAGAATTTGTTGCCTGAAACTTTGTCTGTCTTTTTAGCTGGTCCAATGAAAACTCGTCTGTGCCTAAGAATCTTGGCTTGCTTGATGTCTTCAGCAGTCACACTGCAAAAACATTACTGCTGGAGCCCCATACAGCCATGACTATTCAATTGGCAGGCAGGTCTCAGTTTCTTCCTGTCACTCACAAACGATTACAAAGCAACATTCTCCAAGAGTCAGATCTGCTTGTGGGGCATGTAAATACTGTTTTTCCTTCCATTGATGTCAATACAAACAAGGATAGAGGTATGATGTTATGAGATGCTAAGTTCTTAAAATATGCTCTGAATTATTTCTATTTTAGGAGCTGTTTTGCTTTGGAGGATGAAAGGTCTGTTCACTTAATATGAGGAACAAGGCCTGTCTCAGAGATGTGGAAGAACATCTATTCATCCAAAAGCTTAGCTATTTCAGGAATAATCTGTAAATTATTTTAAGAGTTTGTTTAAACTGTTGTTAACTATACCTGGCAGATTTCTGTCAAATGCCTTATTGTTTCTTTAGACTTCTTCATTCCTGAAAGGAAATTTGTTGGAGGATAAGACTTGTCACTTCTCCTGTTGAAATGGCTCTACTTTGCATACTTACACATTCACTGGGAATTGGACTAACATCCCACCCTTCTCAGGAGGGTTACCATACCACTAGACTAGAGCTTTGTTTTTTCTCTCAGGGAGAGGAGAGGAGAATTAGACTGAAGGCATGCACAGACTTCTTCAGGACCTGTTGTCACAGTGGGAAGGGCTTCTGTGAAAGACAAGGTTACTTGGGAATTCACAGCCTGGAAAAACTTCATTTCCATCAACTGGAAAACATTCAGTTCATCTTCTGAATATGCAAAAGTAGGATTACTCTAATGGCCTCTTGCTGTTTTAAGCAGTGATCCTAAGATCTATTCCCATCTATTGCCATGGATAATGAAGGGGTTTTAGAAATTATCCGTAACAGTAACCCTTTCTTGCAACAATTCAGTAAGCTGTTATTTAACTGGTAGCCAACCTAACGTCAGACACATAGTTAAGGTTTGTTTGCTTTGACAGTTCTGTATTTCTCTTTTCTGGACTTAAAATCTGGATTTGAAAAGTCAAAGAAAGACACTGTTTTTCTCCAGTATCAAGTGTTTCAGTTGGTTGGTTGGGGTTTTGGCGGGTTTATTGATTTTTTTTAAAACAAAATGTAACCATCTTTTTTAACAGACAATACAGGATTTCTAATTTCAGTTGTGTTTTTTACACTTGTGCTTCTAAAATCTATTAAGCTTGCATTCACATTGTGATGGTGTTTAGACTGACTTCATCCCTTCTAGGGATATGTGGAACTTTAAAATGGCCCATGACTTTACAAATAGATTCATATTTTGAGGGTAATTCAAACATCAAACAGAACCAAAACAGACAAACTGGGATTAGGAGTGAAACTACCCAAATCTGAATGGCACATTTAACCCGTGAAGTACCTGAAGTATTCTGAAATGGAATTACATTGTCAGAATAAACTTTAAACACAACAAGGATGCAGTAAGATCAAAAGTCCTATTCAGAAAACTTTGTGTTTGGATCAGAACTCTGATTTTTTACTTTTTTTACAGCTATAACCTTTTGGTATAAATCTTGCATTAGAGCTTGGCTGGGAATGTATGGTGGAGTCTTCTACATTACGGAATATGGAGAAGTCATACTACAGTTATGAATTCATAAATTAAAATCCAGGACAGGTCAGAGTCATGGTGAAGATAAGACTGAGCTTAGAATCCATCTAGTTTAACTATCATTTGCATTTCACTTATATTTAAAGCAGATGATTGAATAATGATACTTAAGAGACTCCAGGGTTAAACAAAAACAAGCAATAAACCAGAAAATTATTAAGGCATCCACAGAAGCACACTTTCACATGGGAAAAAGCTGCAGCCATGATAACCAGCTGAAAGTCCAGCAAATATTTTAGGCATATGTAGATTGATGTCAAGGCAGAAAGAAGTGTCAGCAGAGCTTAAGAGCCTAAGAAACAAGAGCTCTGAAAACGCAGTTGGAAAGCTGAATACAGAGATGTTGTGCTGGAGAGACAGTATAATGCTAATGATCTATGAGTGACACTTACAACTCAGGTTCAAATAAAACTGTTCCTCTCATTCCCTTTCAAGAATCTATATACCTAGCATGACACACCTGCATCTATACCTTTTTACAGCAAGGGATTCCATACTATTTGACATTGTGCGGAGGAATTATTATCAGTGCACTGCAGTACACCTGGAAATATGAGGGAATGCTGTCTCAGCATTCACCTTAGGCAAAGCACTGCACCCCTTCTAAGAATGGTAGTGTACATAAAAGAGGAACACAAGAGCCTGATTGGTCTTTCATACACACTGAAAAGCTAGGCATAATTTTTTTGAAGTGGAAGGATTTATAGCGATACATCGCTCCAACTGTACAATGGGTGACAATAGAAATTGAAAGAAATGCTTATCAATCCTTGCAAGTTCTCTGATTCCTTATTCAAAGATGCTACACATCCACCAGAAAATGTTACATGGTAGAGGCAGGCATTCTTGTTTCCTTTCCTGCAAGGATTAAAAAGAAACTTGACTGTAATCTCAAGAATGAGCTCAAAGACCAGTCTTAGAACCTGGAATGATTTCTCTCCTCTCAAAGTACCCTTTCAATAAGTTGAGTTGAAACATTTAAACATAAATACTCTTTTGAAACAGTTGCCTATGCTCAACTGTCCACCTCCAAACTGAAGTTAAGTATAGTTTAGCAACACTGAAATTAAATAATATTACTGACTCAGTCTGGCTTTTATTTTGTTTGGTGGATATATGAAATTTCCTCAGAGACCATTAAAACCAAAATAGTCTGAGACTCTTGGAAAGATTCAAACAAGTAACTCCTGGGATACAAAAATGATAAACTGCTGCTTGATTCTGGCCTTGCACCTTTGAGTCCTAAAGTACTACAAGACTGCTGCTGAGTTAGAATTCCCAAGAAGTTTCATGCAATTGTTTCCATATCACACTAAAAACACTGAAGCATTTTTCTACCGAGTAGGTATCTAATCCAGCCTATATTGCCACTTCTTTAATACTTGACAGTGTTTAGATTACTTTTACATTTTGTAAACAAAAATGCTACTTTCCAGAAATCTCCATTCTTTTATCATCAATATGATGTTGTACCTGAAAATGTCTGTACCAAAATGTTAGCTCACAAATACTTCAGCTCTCTCAACTTGATCTAATCTGCCTGTCAAAGAAAGGGTCTTTTCCCTGTTCTACATTTTCATCTTTAAGGAAGGAAGTCCTTCAGATGTAGACCCCCAGTTTATGATTCAGATATGGCTGTTGAGCTGCTCAGTTGTTAGGGCCTCCATTCAAGAAAACAAGTGCAGGAATTATTACATCTGATGTCAATTTGCTTTTATTCTCCCATTTCTTCTTGCATGGGCTATCATAAAGTTTGCACATTTTGTAAAGATTTCATTCCCTGTTGTCCACTTTCCAAACACCTTATGGCATTTTGAGAGCATATAATGAATTCTCTTATTGGTAAAAGTAGTAGAATAGTGTTTAAGTTGACTGAACTAAAATTGTTCACAACACTTCTCTTCCTAAGAACATTTGCAGTAAATAAATTAGATCAAACTATTCTCCTTTTCATCCATAGTATTATAAACAATAGTAGAGGGAAATTCAAGAAAAGCAAGAGCGTATTGGCATGAAATAGTTTCTCACAAAGCTTAGTTCTGATTTCCAATCTGTGTTGCTGATAACAGTAAAATTAAATAAATATAATACGTGAAACGGCACCAGGAGGCTCAGGTCCCAGGTATCACCTGTGCAATAGCTCTATGCCTCTTCATGCTCTTTAAAAATATCTCTATTTTTCACCTACAGCATTTAGAATACATATATAAACAAACCTGAAGCTGAATGCTTTAATACAAACCTAGTTATTTATAGAGGATGTAATTTTTTCTCTTCCTTGAAAACAAGGGAATTAAAGTACACATACACAAAAAAAAGGCAGCTTCTTTGCCCACGGTTTTCTTTTTGACAGTGTTCTTCCTAAAAGTACACTCTAAGCCTGCAAGAGACTTCTCTGGAGCAGCCTCGATGCCTTTTCCAGCTTTTCTTTCTCTGCTTCTGCATGTACAGTTCCTGACAGTCTCTCACTGCACAGTCATAACTTTTGTGTGGATTCACCTGTACTTTCACCTGAAGACTCCAGTGTCTGCCTTGCAGCCAAGTTGAAGAGAAGATGGCTGTGATCATCATCACTTTGTCAGCACCAGTCAGCGTGTCATGTCATATGGCAGTGACTCCACACTCTGGCTCACTTTCTTCAGTCAAGTCAGAGCTGAGCTTAAAAGTCTTTGGTGGTGGTGGTTGGTGTGGAGGGGAGAGGATGCTGTAGTGCTGTAGGTTATTCAAAATACCAGCTCTTTTCATTTCTCAGTCTATAAACCAGACTCTGCTTTAAGTCTCCAGAAATTTGTTCATATAGACAGATGAACTAGTCTTGTCTTTATTTGAGGACAGTGGATCCAAGGATGATTTTTCTTTTAGTTTTATATATCACTCATAAAAGTAATTCTATTTTGTATCCAGAAACAGAAAGTATATTTTTTCCCATTTTAATGACATAATTTTCTAACTCCTCTCATATTTCCATCCTTGAGCACAAGCATAATTAATGGTCTCATGTTTCTTTCCTGCATCTGCCAAAGCAAAGAGAACCTGCTTTGGAATTTCCTTTCATAATATTGTCTACTTGAATACTTGCTGATTTAGATTACATTGAGCCCGAGGTAATGACTGACTGAGTAGCTGATCTTTGCTTTTATAGCTCTCTAGATAAGAACAACATTTACTGACACTGGATGATGCCCTGCCCCATGCTGGGGCTTGGAAGCTGTCCTGCAGAAACTGAAGTGCTTTGCTCCTCTCTGTCTGCTGCTGCAAGATTCAGCCCTGGGATTGCCTGAGTCACAGGTGCCTGCAGGCAAATGAGGGGTTCTGCCTTTTAAATTCATGGCCTTCTCCTCTGTAGTTTATATTCCTGTTCATTTTACCTACTGAGTATTTTCCTTGGACCAACATGGTTAAAATGCAAAAATATTCTTTTAGAATGCATTTGTCTGGTCGGTACTTCAGCAGTTTCTCCACCTGCTGTGTGATATGGTCGTTGTAAGTGCACGTTCTTCGTTAATGGACCCTGGGGTGCTTCACTGGAAATGCTGAAACAATCCTTTAGAAGGCTTGTACTATGATGGAGTATCTGTTCACAACAATATGAATGTTTCAAGCATCCTGCTTGATAGCAGCCACTCTGGTTAATAATTATTAGATAGATCTTTTTGGCTACAGAAATACTTGTAATTTAGCAGTAGTTATCCAATTTTTTCTTGTATATTGTGATGAAAAACAATTCAACTAATGATAAATCAGCACCACTCTCGATATTTTCTTATGCTGCCAAAGAAGCAATTGACTTTGAACAATAGGGGGCAAAACATTAAAAAAAAGAAAATAATTGGATACCAGCTTGTATTTCTATAAAGAGAAGAGGCAAGTAGAAACTGATGTCAGAATTGCTCAAGCTGACAAATGGAAGGACCAGAAGGTAATTTAGAAAAGCCATACTGAAAACCAGTACTACTTTTATGATTAATGCCTCACATCTGGTCTCTCTGTTGAATGCTATTATGGATTATGAAGTTTTGCAAGTCTATTTGATATGTTATTACTTGAGGTAAAATCAGAAAAGAGACCAACAAAAAAAATAATTATAAAATACTGTAAACTCAGTTCTTAAGAAGTTCCTAATACGGTCAATACTGCATTGACACTGTCAATACTGCATTTAAACTTGGTATCTCAGTATCAAAAGAAAACAAGGGAGGGAGAGGTCTGTGACTCATCACAGCCATTTTTTTTATAAAGCCAGAAACCACACTGACATTTAATAAATGAACCAAAAGTGAAGCTTGAACTACAAAAAGAGAGAAGAGTGGCAATTCCAGTCTGGGGGAGGGTGGAGGGTCTGCAAGTTTTCCAGTGACAACTCTTGTGTGGGTTTTTTATTTCTATAAAGAGGCAGATCAAATTAAAGGCGTAACATGGACAAATACTGGTTTACAGACCAAAACAAATTTGGGAATCCTAGGGACTGGGTGGGTACATCAGTTTATAAGAGTCATTTTAGATGCTAGGATTATCAAGAATTATCCACTTCAGCAGTTGTCTCATTTTCAGGCAGACAAGGTCACCCTTGCCAGACATTCATTAGGAAATTTTTCTCTTGTTAGCTTTGTGTACAAAATATCTTTCCTCAGTGACTGATGGGGGAAGTGCTCACCAGTAGCACAAGGTTAGTCCAAGAGAGCTAGCAGCATCTGATGAGCTGTCACTCAGGCTGCTAGACCACTGCAGGAGGCAATGTCACCCTAGGACCGATGGCTTTTTAAATAATTTTTGTCACTAGATCTGTATTTTAAATGTTAAATAGTTCATCAACAAAGATTTATCATTCCAAACCTGCAGTTGGCATGCCTCAGGGACACGTGTAACAAAAAATAGTTTTTGCTCTACCTTCTAAAAGGCACTACATTAGAACAGAAAGAGAAGCTACTTGTGTTGCAAAGTCAACTGTCAAAAGTTTGACATTTTTTGTGCCCATAATACAGACTCTTTGCTTATGCAGCTCTGTAGTGGTTTTGTCACATAACCTATGCATCATTTATGCAAAGAATACATACACAGGGCAGCATAATTAAGATTGCATGAGAAACATGCACATGAGGTACATCTGCCAGCTTTTGGTTTTGAGCTTAAAACTTATATAGCTTAATTTATATTATTTTCCTACATGCGATTCCTAACTGTGCATTTCATGGTTTTATCCCACAAAGACAGGAACTCTAACATGCTGACTGAGCAGCTTCTTGACTTCAGAAATGAAGTATCTTCAATTTATGAAAGGGTTTTTTTTTAATTTGGTTCCCTGTTCCCCAACAGCAGGGGACTGAGCGTGGTGAAGAAGAAAGGTCCCTCCCTTTTCTGTGTTCCTGACAGATATTAATTTAGCCTAAGATTAATGTCAATGCTAACACCTTTATTTACCAGCCTTTTACTTCTCTGTGCCTTCTGCAGCCATCAGTGGAAACCAGTCACATGTCTCTGGGTGAATTCTCTCTAGCAACATCATTTACATTTGGTAAGAACAGCTTAATTTAGATTGAGTGCGTTGTTTGTGGTCTGTAATTCAGAGTGTTCCTGCACAGCCAATGCCAGGCAGTGATGCTGCTATCGTTACCAATATGGCAAAGGTGGAGGAGCCTGGCTGCACATGCTGTGTGCAGGGGTGCGTGGCTTTCCCAGCAGCCTCTTCTCTGCCTTGATTTGCTCATTAAATATGAATTATTCTTTTGCTGAACAGTTCTGTAGCTATTGGGTGGTAGTGCAGAACCTATTGTCACATTAACTGTTGAGAAGTTTAAAACTACCTTTGAAAAAGGTTAAACATCTGCAGTGACCACATGTAAAGAGACCTTGAGCATGTAATCCCTGAGAACTAACAGCCTTTCTTGGTGGGGTTCCGTGGAGGCCAGCTCTTCAGTTATCCTGAAATGCTTTCATGTTTTTAAATAGTGGATCTTCTCTAGACTTCAAAAATCAGAGAGGAGCAGCAGGGAACATGTACGTCTGTGGTGTGAGGATTACACAACTCTCTATTTTATACAGTGACTTCCATATCTAGCAATTTTTAACATTATCTTCGGGACTAAAACCAGTATACCTAATGGTAGTGGTTACACTTTTGGCTGCCAACTAGCATCTTGTTGGTCATCGACTGAGTAAAAGTCAGCATTTATCTTTCTCATATCCCATTTCTGTTACTTCAAATCAGTCTAAAACACTGCTGCAAATATTATCTCTACTCTGACCACATTATGATCTCTGTTTCTACTGCCCCCTTTTTGTGGCCTGGGCTCCTTGCCCTGATCATTCACCAAGCCTCGCCTAGATGTGTCCTGCTCCTTCCTCCAGCCCCACTGGGGAAAGCGGGACTGCCCCTCCTCAGGGCTGCAGGCCAGGCACTCACAGAATCACGGAGTCATAGAATCATAGGGGTTGGAATGACCTCTGGAAATCATCTGGTCCACCCCCCTTGCCAAAGCAGATTCACCTAGAAGAGATTGCACAGGACCATGTCCAGGTCGGTTTTGAAAGTCTCCAGAGCAGGAGACTGAACGACCTCTCTGGGCAGCCTGTCCCAGGCTCTGTCACCCTCACAGGAAAGTAATTTCTCCTTATGTTTAAGTAGAACTTCCCTGTGTTCCAGTTTGTATCCATTGCCCCTTGTCCTATCACTGGGCACCACTGAAAAGGGACTGGTCCCATCCTCTTGACACCCACCATTCAGATATTTATAAACATTGGTAAGATCCCCTCTCAGTCTTCTCCAGACTAACAGACCCAGCACGGTGGAGAGTACAGGTATTACATCTGCTAAATTGGCTGAACTGGAGCATCAACTTTCTGTTTAATCGTCAGAGCATCCTCTCTAATTGCCAGCACTTCTTTAAAGCCTTGGGAGAGGGACTGCCCTCCTTTGTATTTTGCAAGAATAGGAACGTTAAGTACTTAATAAATAAACTAAAATAATAGGTTTTTGTTCTGCCTTGCATGCAGCAGAATTTCTGTTTAGTTCCTCCTGTCTTTGACTTCAGTTGTCTGTGTGAACCCTGCTACAGACTTAGCACCTTCTGCAAGAGGTGTGTACTGGAAGAAGCACTTAAAGAGGGACACATGCTTCTTAAACAATCTTTAAAAGATAAATTCTCATTTATTGACATGATAATCTGTATGTCATCATCTAACAGCACTAACAATGTGGTTTCTGTGAACATGTTCTTAAATGACAAGTTTTCTTGTGTTCAGTAAGAATGCTGAGTTAATTTTTCATTTCTTTTCCCAGTCAAACAACTTTGGCCCAAATCCTACAAATACACAAGTACTGGGTTTGTTTACTGTCAGCTCTGCCACAGCCCTTTAAAAAGTATTTTCACAGCCAGAGTGAAAAGGCTACTAAAATGGGTCACGATTACCAGTTGGTAAACAAAATGAAGCATTTTAAGTTTACTTTAGAATATTAAAAAAGAATACATTTTAAAATAGCATTACTGTTTTTCCAGCATTGGTGAAGCCGCGCACGATTGCACAAGCGGTGACACTGAGCTCATTCATGATCAGGACAAACACCCCCACTGTGCCACCTGAGGAAAGGGAGCTGGGCAACGCAGGAGGCTGCGGGCTTCGGGGCGATCCCGCTGACGGGGCAATCCTGCTCCGTCGCTACGCGCTCTATCAGCCCCTG
>JANHFX010024983.1:0-11848 GCA_027560015.1 Chloroceryle amazona
GCCCTGGGTGCCCCTGCTCTGGCAGGGGGGTTGGACTCTGATCTCCAGAGGTCCCTTCCAGCCCCTGCCATTCTGTGATTCTGTGATTCTTTTCTAGAGACTCTCTGCTCTAACATCATATTTGTCGTGTTGACTTCCACGTGTGATGTTCCTTTTCTCTTTCACAGCAGCACATCTTCCATCTTTAGCTATCTCTTATAAAAAGAGCTTTCACACTTGTAATGTAGCAAACCATTTGGACCATCAGACGAGGCAATGCTGGCTTCCAAAGCCATGGATAGGGCAGGGAATCTCAAGTGACAGCTCACCAACAACATCTGGAAAGTTCAACCCAGGAACAGAAAGCTGATCTGTGCAACTAGGGGACATTGGTCACCCTTTTTTTTTGCCATTACAGCTAAAGAGAACTTGAGCACCAGAAGAGTCCATCACCTAGGATTCCCCCACACTTCCCTCACTACACAGCTAGTGCTTTTCACTAGATATCCACCAACAACCAAGGAAAAAAAATAGTCCACAAACAGCATCTGCTTATATCAAAAAGCACTCTTTCTAAACGTATTATCTGGAAGAAGTTTCAAATAGAAACACCCTGCTCCAGCAAAATACCAACTGCAGCACATCTCCAGCAGGCAGAAACAACTCACGGTTTCAAGATCTGTCTCTGTGTGAGTTAGACAGCTGATTAATTCAGTACTAATTGAAACGGTTTTAATTAAAACACCGGAGACAAAAGCAGGTTTAACAAACACAGGAGACAAGCTCATTGGCAAAGGTAGGCAAAGTTTTATTCTTAAACTGAGAAAATGAAGATGTCAGAGGATAATCTGATAAAAACATGATGTATCCCACAAGTTTCAGAGTGAGTGCAAGTTCCCACACTTAAAGGCTATCAAAGGACTGCTATCACCAGATCATGCTTTTCATAAAGTCCCCCTCCTTTAGCAGAAGTGATGGCTAGAAATTACTTTCCTTACTGACTCTAGTTCAAATAAAGAGGTTTTCAAACATGATTCCTCTGTAAATGGCCTGATGGACTTATTATTTGTAAATTAAACATGATTTCTACCAGCTGAGATGATGCTGGCCTACGGGTCTGTAATTTGGACTTCCTAATTACAAGCACATCAGAACAGCTAATGCATACACTCCACATACCCTACATTGGAACTAACAACTACACTTCACTACGCTTACTGAGTCTGCGTAGGACAGCATTGCTTTGGAAGCAGCTGCCTGAAAAGATCTCTTATCAATGGATACCACTTTTGTACAAGATTATAAGGAGGAAAAGAAAAAAAGTTACAGAACCTAGAAAGAGCTAAAGCATTCTTCCACTCAGTAACCCGCAAAAAACTATCACCAAGCTTTCCTCAGCTTCGAGGGGGAATAAAAAGAGCTCTTTCATGGTTTACCCAGAGAAAAATCTGATTCATTGCCTCTGTATTCCTTCTCAGAGGAAGGAAAGACACATACACACACAAAAAAGAAATCTTCCCAACACAATAGTAAGAAAAATGTTTAGGTTGAACTTGCAGTTTCAACTCCTTATGACCTCCGCCCTAATATAAAAACAATTACCAGTTTCAACTGAAACATGGATTTACTGTAAGTGAAAAAGATGACATTTTGAATTCTCAACAAAAGAGGAAGAGATGATCTTTTTAAAAGGCTGGAAATTCAGACTTAAAGCCCTAGCACCACAAACACCCATTTCTCACTCCACCCTTCCCTTTTTTGCCTATGTCATTTGCAAAGTTCTGTTTACAATCTGAAGCACGGGGGAGTGCAATTTATGGATGCTGTCACTATTATCAGCTGCATGCGACCACGCTAAGTAGTAACAGATCTCCCATCAAACCTTCACGTGTAGTCACGAAATAAGTTAGACCTGGACTGAAACCTCTTAACACACAGCCTGTAAATCCAAGCTATGCCTGCCAATCACACATACCCACTCACCCAGCCTGTAGCAACAGGAGCAGCACACACCCAGATGCATTGCTTGCAAATTTCTAAGGCAAATTCCCCCCAAAACTTTTACACAATTTTAACAACTCAATTTTCCCTGCTAAATAGTTTGTTTCTTTTAAGTATGTCTCTAACTTTAGATTTCTATTTCTCTTTAACACACCAACCCATCATCCTTCTTTGGAAGCATAGCTCTGCCGTGAACTGTTCCCATGCCTGTAGTAAAGTTCTCTCTAAGGCAGAGGGGTACCGTGTGGCTTAAGTGGTCCTGATTAGAAAGGACAAGCTTGGTTAAAAAAGAGGAATACTTTGCAAACAAATCTTTAACAAACCGAGTCACAGAATTTCACGTGTGCTGTGAATTAGGATTTAGTTTGTAGAAAGTAACTGTAGTGCTGCTGTTCTAAACATTATGCAAGACTAAGAATTGAACAGGAACTTCTTCCTGCGTACACACTAGCTGGAAAAGTCTCTGAGCAGTATTTCAGAGGTAGTGACCAGCTCAATTCTCCCTTTCTGACAATAAAGAGCAAGTCAGAAGTAGCTACCCTAGTTACCAGAAAAAGTGAACAATAAAAGAACTAAATGGTTGCACAACACTGGTTTTAAAAAACCTGTTAATGCTGCCACCACTTTGAGTCCACTGATCTGCTCGAAATAATTACAAATAAAATCATCCAGAGAATACTCTGCTGATTCCGATTACAACCCACCAAGCAGGAAACAATCAAATAGTCTATTTCCAAGTCTTAAGAGCAAAACTGGGATAATCAAACAAGTAATTAAACTGGATGGCCTGTACCATGCTAGATGTGAAATGAGACCTCAATCTGTTGATTCCTTCTAGCCCTCAAAAAGAAAGAAGACCAAAAAAAAAGCAAGCCTTCTGGAGAGCAACACCATTCTGATTTTTCACAACCCCATATTCTCAAGTCCTTTCAATACATACCTAAAGAGCTACTCATATATTAATAGATAGCCCAGGTTTCATTTTAAAAACAAACCAGCAAATTTCTCCGATTCCTCCTTTAACAAATACTAAACTACATATAACAGCAAAAAAAACCCAACCCATACAACGCAGGAAACAGACATCCGAAGTTTGGCAGACTAAGGTAAGAAATTCATGAAACAATAATTCTTGGAATAAAAACCATGATTCAAGAAAAGCTGCAGCTGCCAACTCCGTAAGCAAACAGCCACTCCATCAATGGACAAATGCCTCCAGATTATGACTTGTTTCCTTCCTTCCAGTTCCTCCTCTTTAAGCAGGACTGCACGTAGTTCTCATTAGAGAGGACTCCTTCCCCAGCAAACCTCCTCCTTGTGTATACACAAAAAAGAATTCTTCCCTTTTATCCCAAGACACAAACTCCCTGTTCTGCACTTGCATCTCCCCTTCCCCCCGCCAGCAGAACCACCCGGCACAGAGCAAGCTGCCTTTCTAAAACAAAGGTGCAAGTACCCGTTGCGGACACGCTGCTGTGTCTGACCTAGGTGTCTATCTGAAGTGCAACCAAAAGGTGTGTTGGGTGTCTGCCAAAGTTCTTCCCATGGAACACGTCCCCTTCAGCACACAGCAAATGGGAATGTTGGAGGGACATACAGCACAAAGGGGAACGTCCAAGGGACAATACAATTCTTCCCATCAGGCACTAAAAAGGTGAGGAGGAGGAGACAAATTAACCCTAATCTGTCAACTGTAAAAGACCCTGTTTTCTTCTGCTTTCCAGAATTCAATAATTGTGATGTTTCAAGAATTGTAACGCGAGGAACCTCACCGTCAACCAAAACAAAAGCGAGTTCCTTTCATTAACTGGATATTGAGTGTAAACTCCACTGGATACAAATACTCCCTTGATTATCCATTGCTTCAACAGCATAAACTCTCCCAAGCCCTCTACGGCAAAGGAAAGCTTCGGAGCTACTGGATACCCATTCGTCATTTCAGTTTCAGCATTCATCTAGCTGATAAAACATTATCACCACACACTCTGCAATAGCTTCAAATGCTGCAACAATGATTTAAAGCCCTAAAGAAAGACATCTGAGGACATCTACATGCTGTAGGGTCAGGAAACCAAAAGGTTTTGCTTTGATTGTCCGGTACCGGTTCAAGGAAGATGGGAAGAGGTAGAACAGAGAAGTGGCAGAAGCCATTAGGAATCAATGGCAGCTTTTTAAAGAAAAAAAAAAACAAAAACAAAACCACAAAAAACAACAAAACACAAAAGAAAACCCCCAAAGCAGCCCTCAGCTCGCATCTTTAAAAGCATCCTAAAACTTTCTGCAGATGGACAGAATTGTTTTACTAAACCAGGTTTCTGCTACAGCCCCAGCAAAAAGAGATACAGAAAGATACTTAGGTCTGTTTCCAACCAAACAACAGAAGCGGTGCTCAAAACTACACTGACAGGTGTGTTCTCAGCCACAGGGGCTGGGGCAGGAGCAGGAGCTGTTTCTATTCCACAACAGAGCTGAAATATGGGCACCAGGAAACACTAAGAAAGGAAAAGGATGGCTTAGCTCCAGACCAGAATGCAATCCTTCGACGCGTACCAGAAACATCAACAGAAACAAGCATAAGCACATTTAATAGAGAAATCAGCTGTTCTCCTCACACCCATCGGAGACTGGCAGACCCAGTGAGACCACTTTAGGAAAGCCTGAGCAAAGAGAAGCACAGCCCATCCCGGGCAGCCCTCCCGAGCCGCTGTGGCTCTCCTGCTGTCACACATCCCATTCGGTTACACGTCCTTACTTCTTGTGCTCCCACTGCTCTCCAACTCGGCTCTGAGCGCCCTCGGAAACACGTCTGTGTAAGAGCTCAAGGACCAAACATCATCAAAGCACCCGTCCAGTCCTTTAACCAAGTGTTTCTACTCTTCTGGGATACCACTGAGATTCTGCATTGACAAGGAAAGCTGTATTTTAAAAATACAGATGAAGTCTCTCAAGCGGGTTCCAATGACATACAGAGGTCAGCAAAATACAAAAAGCCCTGTAAAGAAAGTAATCAATTGCTTGATGTTTTTGTGGTTTGGGTGGGGTTTTTTTTCTATTTTAAAGATAGAAGTGATTTCTAATACCAGAAAATTAATGAGATGTGCTGACAGTTTGATCAACATATATGCAGACTCTGAAGTTTATCTCAGCTCTCCTTATTCTCTCACCAATTACTTCTCTTGAGTTTTCTTCCTTTTACATGTACCGTATGAAGCTTACCTTTCCTCTTCATAAGGCATGATTCATGTTTGGTAAAAAAGAAAAAAAAATTAAAAGAATTTTCAATATAAAAATCTGCTTAGAATAGGAAGAGCAAAGTCCAATAGTTCCATTCAGTCCTGAAAACACAAGTCACAGGCCTGAGTTAACCACTTCCAGCTCCGCATCACCTCTTTGTTCAAAGGCATAAAGAAAGATGATGGCTCGTGGTAAAGGTTGCTCACAGTTTGATGGGCAAGACAAGTAGCATTTTTCTGAAAAGACTAAGAAACAGAAACACTCCAAGCAAATTCTTATCAGTCATCAGTTTGTGCTGGAATGCTTAATAATTCTTATGGGCAGTAATATTTTAAGCCTCCCAGGGTTAACGTTCCAGTTTGCAAATCTGACTACAAACCACAAATCTGAAAGGGTTGTGGAGAGATTCAGAGAGAGTAATGACTGCACAAAACACGCATCAGTAAGTAATGGCTTCTGACATTGTCACTTCATGTGCATTTTTCTGCTACAGAGCCCTGCAGGTTAGAGGGAATCAAAGAGAAGTAAGAGAAGCCAGTACCAAGAGCACTCAAGACAGACATCACTAAGTCAAAAGGCTGGTAACAACAGTTGTACTGTTTTCTAACCACAGGACCAACAATCTGAAGGTTTAGGGAAACAAAACAAAACAAGAAAGTGTTCTATTATTCGCCAGTATATCCCACACAACCCACTTAAGATGGTCTTTTGTGTAGTTTGCAGTTTCTCTTACAAGAGAGAAAGAAAACAGAACACCACAAAAAAAAAAAAAGGAACAAATCAACCCATCTTTCTACGCCTTGCTTTAGTAAGGTTCAATTCCTATGGCTTTTTTAAAAGGCTTCAAAAGTCAGACTTGTAAACTTTCCCTATTTAGACACTGTTGTAACATCTTTATTGTCAAATCTAGAACCTGTAACCTTTCTCCTCCCCCACACCTTACCCAAGAGCCTTCCAAACAAGCCAGATTTTTAACTGCGTACTGCAACGTGGAAGGGCTTCAGGGGCTTTGAGGGGATGATTCTGTAAAGCAAAGAGCTTGGTTTAACCCAAAATACAAATATGAGAAGCACAGGATCGGCATTATGGAAACATCACCCAAAAAACTGTGGTTTCAAATGTTGTTCAGCAAAGTACAGCTGCTTCCCCCTTACATCAGCTCTCCCCTTCTTTATTCTACAGATCAGCTACCCTAGCACGTCTGCCTCAGTTCCCAAAGAGACAAAAGATCCTTTTGGCACTCAAACATGGCAAACAGCTCCAGCTTCTTGGGAAAAGATAGAGGGGGTAGGGAGGAGTGGAATAAACTATTACCCAGATTAAAATGTTTCACATGTGCCAGCCTAAATCCAGCCAAAAGTTGTTGCTACCTACTGCCTGTCCACAGCAACCTGTGTGAAAACAGCGTGTGGTCTCAGCCTGGTGCTCCTGGAGAGGCCCCCCACTGAGTTAGCACCTTGGGTAACAACCTCAGAGGAGCAAAGAAACTGAAACAGCTCCTTCTTGGTCTCAGAATGAATCCCCAAGGGACAAGGCACACAATTAAGGACTGTGGGAAGCTTGCACCAATGCAACCTATATCATGGACAGACAGGAAGAAAGAGGAAAAAAAGAAAAAAACAAACAAAAACCAAAACCCCCACATCACAGAACACTTCAGCCTTTGGAAAATCAAGCAGTGGCTCCCACCAATGCAGCAAGTGTTGGTACTACTACCATAGCAAAGACAGAGAAATTTACTCACGCTATTTACCCAAGAAATAAACAGTATTGGAGAAGAGCTTCACTGCAAGAATCACAGCTGGCTCCAACCCCAAATGCCAGGTCTTCATTCCAAGATAGAAATGCCCCAAAAGAGCGAAATACAAGACAGGATAAATGTCACTCAGAAAATTGTATCTGCTAATTTAAATTAAGCTTGCTCTTCTTACTCCTCCTCTTTTCCCTTTAAAAATACATTTGAGGCAAAATAAAAGCCTGCAACTCTGAGTCTGTTGGACTTGGCAACTAACACAGGTACTGCTACCAGCACTACTACACGGGGTACCACAGAGGAGACACTGCCCCAGTTCTCAAACACTCAAACACTAAGCACTTTGTTGGTTTGTGTGTGACAAATGCCTTCACTTTCACCATGTCCAGTTTTAAAAGTTTCTATCCATACAGAATGCCCCCACCAAAAGGCAAAACAGGGACCATCTGCCTTTAGAAGTTCCCATTCCAGCGCTAAGAAAGTGGCTACCATGCCAGCGTGCAGATGACCCTCTGGTAACCAGTCCTGCTATGCTACCTAATCTACCCCTGCAGGCAGATCGTGCCTCAACACACTGGAAACAAAACGCAAAAAAAGTATTAGAGGTGAAGGAGAATGAAAGTGGTGTTGCATCATACACCGGGATAAGAGGAGATCTAATATGGATTCCGGAAAGGCGCGTGAAGAGTGTCTCCAGGAAGGGTCTTTCTGGATACATGGGCTTCACCTAACACTCATCTTCATCCTCCTGGAAGGCTGAAGCCCGTGATCAGATGGGCAACTCAAAGCACCACGATTAAGGACCTTGGCAATAAGAACACAAGTCTATCTACTGAATAAATTAATTTTTGGATGTAACCTTCAAAGAGAATAGCTCAGATCAGGAAGAAACACAGTAAGAAATACAGGTGACAGGCTGGTCGCTGACCTTAGTCATCTAGGGCAAGACTTTCTAACACCAGCTGTATTATTAAATCTATCTTTTCTTCATGGATAGTAAGCATTTTTTTTTTTCTTTTACACTATTTCTCCTTTGCAGGACTTCTTTCTGAAATAACTATTATCATCCTTATGATGATTCAAGACTACTTAGAAAATCTCAGATTAGAATTTCGTGTCCAGATACTTGGGTCCAAGTCCCATATTTCATAACAGCAATTCCCAGTTTACAATTCCACGTAGTGCAATGGCAAGTCAGTCCTTTGTTTTGCCACCCCATAAGAACAAACTCCATTAAGAAGGCAGTGTTCAAAACAAACATGCCGCAGCTGAGGAAAACAAAACCTTTAGTGAAAAAGAACACAGAAGAAAAACTCCAGCAGTTCCGCATAGTGCAACTATTTCCACCATCATTCAGATGACACCTAACTCACTCTGACTGGACAAGGGACTCCAGCTGAAAGATGAGGTAAGGCTCAACTTCACTCTCATTACCTTTCCAGGACACGGTCATACAACCTAAATTAAGAAATCCTGTCATAACTTTGCAGCATTATGATGTTATATTACACACCGAGGATTTCTGGTTGATGCATTTCATCATTTCCTGGGGACACCAAGTTGACCGTGAGCCAGCAACATGCCCTTGTCCCAGAGAAGGCAAATACTAGTTTTTGACCTGCACTGCCAGCAGGCCAAGGGAGATGATCCTTGCCCTCTACTCACCACTGGGGAGGCCACACTTGGAGTACTGTGCCCTGTTCTGCCTTCCCCAGTACAAGACAGACATGGACCTAGCAGAGACAGCCCGGATGATGAAGGGACTGCAGCATCTCTCATGAGGAAAGCCTGAGAGAGCTGGGACTGTTTAACCTGCAGAAGAGAAGTCTCCAGGGGCAACCTTATAAATGTATTTAAGTATCTGAAGAGAGGGTGCAAAGAGGATGGAGCAAAAGCCTTTTCAGTAGTGCCCTGTGACAGGGTCAGAGGCAATGGGCACACACACACAGGAGGTTCCATCTAGGTGTGAGGGAACACTTTTCCACTGTGAGGGTGACTGAGCACTGGTACAGGTTGCCCAGGGAGGTTGTGGGGTCTCCATCCTCAGGGATACTCAAAAATCATCTGGACATAGCCCCAGGAAACTGTATCTAAGTGGCCCTGCTTCAGCAGAGGGGTTGGACCTGACAAGCTCCAGAGGTCCCTTCCAACCTCAGCCATCTGTGATTTTCTCTATAAAGGAAACTAAAGCTGTAACAGACCTCTGCAGACTGAATATTTCTGAAATCACTTCTGGCACATCAACACCACCTGGAAATGTGCAAATGCACCTCAGCTCCTCTCTTCTCCAGCTCAGCAACTGACACTACACAAAGCTTAAGATTTGTTGGGTTGGTTTGTTTGGTTTGGTTTACTCCAACCTAGTAAATTCTTCCCATCTGTTTTAACAGGTCACCCAGTGGGAACAAAACAAAATAAAGGATGCCCAGATAAGCAGATCACTTGAATTTGAGGGTAAAAAAGCCCTAGCAACGGAGAACGTGCTCTCTTTAACCCACATGAACTACGAAGTCTTCACCACAGTGTATCTCTCTAAATTAAAACAAACATATATACAGATACTGTGTATTTTCTCTCAGTCAATCAACTTTTTCAGGAGAAAGTGTTTCAGCTGTGCTATTCCATAACTTTCCAACACAAAAAAGGGAAAACAGGACCGGAGCTGTCTCTTCAAGCACAGCACCTCTCAGTATTCCTACAGAACAGTATCCACACCGAGCATCAATTCACAATCTTAGGCTTCATTCATAAGTCCGCAGCAAATGCTGCATCATCAATATTAAGGTCGAATACCTGAAGCACACAGTTTCAGTAGCTTGGTGAGAACAAAGTCTGCCGGCAGCATCCCCAGCGGCCCCGGCAGCGACCGGCAGCTCTCTGCGGCGGTGGGGTGGCGATGACATCATGCCAGGCTGAACTCCGGCAGCCCTGATGCAGGAAAGCCCTGGAGAGAAGCAGCGCTGTGCCCAGCTTCACCGTGCCGGGGGAGCATCCCGCTCCCCACCCCTGCACCCACCGGCTGAAGTGCCAGCACCTCGCTCCCAACAATGGGCACTTATGAAGCAAATTGTTTCAACAGTACAAGGATTCAGAATCTAGTTTGCAGCACAGGAATAAGGAGGAGGGGAAAAAAATAAAACAAAACAGGGAACAATGACCCTTTCATTTGAACAAGAAAGCCTTCCAGAAAGTACAAAGTGTTTCAAAGCTTTATCCAGAACCCACTGAACTCAACAGAGGCCCTTCCATTCCGATCAGCGGACACTGGAGGAGGCTATAAGCGAAGCCACAATTTGAAAGCATTATCAGTCACACAATCATGCATTATTAACATCACAACAAACTCCAGAACATGCACCGGCATTCCAGCTAGCATCATAAATCCATCCGCCTTCCCATGCTTTCCTCCCCTCTCTTTAAACTCTTGTCCTCAAATCACACAAAAATCAGCCTCCTCCATGAATCCTGAAACCTCTTCCCTGTCCCCACGCCTTGTCACAAGCAGCACCGCTAACGGTATCACGGTGGAGTGGCAGAGCCCAAGGTACACTGCACGCTACGGGATTACGTACTATAGATGTAGTCCTTGAGTGGGAAAGCAAACACAGCAGGAACATCAGGCTCCAGCCCTCAGACTTGTGCACTCAGGCAGATTATTTTTTCAAAAGGCACCGATATCTTCCCATTTACTATCAGATAGTTGGCTAAAAGTAATACACTGCTGGGTTTAAATCTGCAAGGAGAGTTATTCACGTCGCTGTCAAGATCAGGACATATTACCCGTGTGCTTTGCACCACACACAAATGGACAGACAGTAAAGGAGTATGAAAATTTACAGCAGAAACTGGTTTCAAGCTAGAAACTTTGTTCCCTTATTTAATCAAGAAATACCTGAGGAACCTCACATGTCCTTCAGTGAAACTGTAGCGCATTTTGGTCTCTTGGATTTCTTACATTAAATTGATGCTGTAAATTAACGTGCCATTATAGAGCAGACCATGGTGCTGCACTCACTCTTCGAGACTCAAACTGTAGCCTAGAGTTATCTCAACGGTAGACAAACACGATTTCTTTTAGGGTAAGACGCTGCTGCTCAGCTTGAGGAACAAATGAGAAATATCATTTCAAGCCATTAAAAGAAACAAACAAAAAAAAGTCAGTTTCAGTCATAGCCAAAGTTTAGAAGGGTTCAGCATAAGAAGCAGGTTCTAAGAACACAAATTTCCCCCTACAAGAAACAAGTGTTTATCTAGTGGTGGTGGGAGGGAAAGTTTAAATACAATGATACAAGAAAGCCCTCAGGGCATCTTATAAAAGCAAGCAAATTAGAGGGGGAAAAAAACCTAATGAACATATCCTGGGTCCTGTTGGGAGCTGAAATACACAAACTCAGCACTGATGTTAGGTCAGGTTTTCGTCCCTGTAGCTGTCCGAACAGATAAAGATGCCACTCCACAATCTAATTTAACTGAAGCCGGCACCGTGAAACAAAAGCTAAGACAAGGTGCTGTTAAAACAAAAGAGAGATTTTTAACCTTAACAACACAGGCCTGACACAGTGCCATGGGATCGACCGGTACGGTTTAGCTGCGTATTTGGCATCAACAGAGTAATCACCTCCCAAGCCAGTTTCTTTTCAGATCCTGCTGAAGAGAATCCTCACCCTGTGCTACAATAAAACCTAACACCGAGCAGGCAAACGCTCCTCGCCTTCTCTCCGAGATCTGATTCATGCCGATTACCGGCGCGTTTCAACCCTCCCAGAGCCTGCCCCGGAGTCGGTAACCGCAGCCAAGCTCCGCGCAGAGCGCAGCCGAGCCCCGCTCGGCCGCCGAGGACCTGCCGTGGTCCCCGCCAGCGCGAAGCCTCGCCGGCGAAGA
>JANHFX010024987.1:0-29553 GCA_027560015.1 Chloroceryle amazona
CGTGAAAAGGCGCCGGCTGATGAGGCGATGCCGCTGCCCGCCCGGACCTCCTCCCCCAGGCCCAGCTCTCCCGCTTTGGCCGAGAGGGTCGGCGTGCTGACTGCCTCTGGGCCGGGAGTCCCTTCGGGCATCAGCGGCAGGGACTAGGTGAGCAGCAACTGCTGGTGAGGGTGACGGCCGCCGCAACCCCCTTCCTCTCCGGCGGGGGGAGGACATGCGCCCTCCCGGCCGAGGGAGCGGGAAGAGGCGGGCGGGGAGTGGATGTGGGGCCATAGCCCTGACAAGGAGCAGGGTGGCCCGGGACAGCTACCCGGGATTGCCACGAATGGGGGTAGAAGAGTAGCTTCCCGCTCGATGCGCTCCTCACCCGACAGCTGTGGCAGGGAAGTAACGTCTCCCGACGATAGATGGTCCCGGAGTGTATCTAGAGGGTGAACAGTAATCCTCCTAGTCTGTGAGCACTTGTCACGTGTACATCTTGTGTTACAAAATAAACCTTTTCGGTACCTCTGCTTCACAGTTTGGGATGTTGCAACATAGAGCAATTAGGTCATTTGCTCAAAATTTTAAAATAAGTGGCAGAATAGAAACTATAACTTAAGTCTGCTGCTGGGTAATGCTGTCTGGACTATTTGGTTGCTTATTGTTGAAAGAGAAAAACCTTCCTCAGTAGTTGTACTTTTGAACTCTGATTTTGCTGGTTGTATTTTCCAGAAGTGAAGGGGGTTGAGGAGTGGGAACTGCAGATTTTAAGTACTTCAGTGATGGGCCTGTTAAAGACCTTCTTGGAAAAAAATAAAGTGCCTTAAAAACACTGCAGTGAAATTGATTCCAATGAGAAATGCGGCTTTTCTTCTGGAGGCAGAATGGGCAGCTGCAAGCTGAAGTTGAAAAATTCTCTTAGAAAATGGAAGTGTGAAATCTTGCTTGGGGTTTGACTTGCTCAGTGCTTCCACAAATGTCAAGAGAATGAAGAAGCCTTTTTAACTTTTCACAGTTGCTTTTTCAGACTTCTGTGCTTCAGAGTGTCACGATTTAGGGTCAGTGTGGCCCCTTAGACCTAGGGACTAGGACATACACGATGTAGCTGTGAAATTTCCAAAAGAAAAATCGACTTTCTCAGTGAGTGAGATTTACCAAGCTCAAGAAGGGAATTAGGTTCTCACTGTTAACCTTGATACACTAAATAGGCCCAGGAAGTTGAAATTGCTAACCTGATTTTATGTGACTATTAAATAGTGTATATTAGGATCACAGCAGTTATATGTAAACAGTCTTGCTAAGATGGCAAACAGGTGCTTAAAAATAAATAATGTAACAGCTGAAAGCATTTGTTTTAAAATATTTAAGAGCGTCATTTTCCTTTATTTTAAAGAAGTTTTGCAAGGAACTTTTTCCTTGTCTTCTGTTGTCAGTTTGACAGCCTCTAAAGATAGCAAACACTATCTTTTAGTGGAGAGAGCATGATCTGACTTAACTGGAGCTGTTGCTGAAGGCTGCTGCCTTATCTGTGGCAAGATGCACCTTGAGAAGGGGACAGAGAGGAAGGCAGTTCAGAAGATCAAGTTGTGATGAACTTGAGCTGTTAAAATGTTGTTGGAAGCACATCACCTAAAAATGGTATCATAAAGATAGTCTGGAGTGGCCAAGCATATTTTTTTAAAGGGGAAAAAAGAAAAAGACGGAACAGAGCAAGAGGAGAGTGACAGCAGGTAATTGGGTCTCACAGTCTGCGTTGTATTTGTGAGGAATGCGACAATGTTGTTCAGTTTAGGGTGGGCACAAGTTGTGCTTCTGGAGACCCAGGGAACTCCTGGGACTCCAGAGGAGTAGTAGAGGGAAATACAGCCTTAGGTATGCAAAGCTTTCTCCTTTCTATTTATGTATTTTCCAAACTTCTCATTTATGAAAGCCCATCAAAGGCTATTTTTGATAGAACTTGTTCCCTTGTTATTTTGTGTACAATTCAGATAAAACTTCTGTTATACTCCAAATTTGGTTGTGGATTCCCTTCTACCTCCCTCAGTATGATCTCAGTATATTCCTTGAGCAAAGCAGTTATTCTTTACATGGACTAATGCAGTATTTCTAAGACTTTGGGTTTGTTTTTTTGGTGGTGTTTTTTTGTCAACAATTGTGTATATAAAGCTGAGCAGAATTTTTCTTATCTCCTGCAGCTTAAAGCATAAAATTCTGCACACCAGGTTCCTGTTTCTTATAATAGCTACATGTTGTCTGAGTGACATGGCAAAGAATGAAGAAGGGAGAGCAGAAGTTGGAATTTTTGAGAAGAAACCAACAATATGTGAACGATATGGCTAGGCACAGCATAAGGAAAATCACTTGAAGGTGGTATTAAGGGCAGAGGAGAAGCAGTTAATCCCTGCAAAGCTGTAGGTTATGGCTCCATATTGGAAAGGAAGATGATGGTAAAGAAGATAAATATGATTCCTGTGTGAGACCGTTCTGTGCTAATGCAACATTGGTCCTAAAAGCTTACAGCATCTTTGGTGGAAGTAGGCAGTGTCTATAAGGTGGTCTTTTATTTAAACATTGTGCTAGATGTTTTACTGTTTCAGTATGTTCTTGAAAGAATGGCCCTTTGTTAGGCTATTTTTAACAAGGGCCAGCTGCTGAAGGAGGTATGGAGTTGGTGAGACTGAATCAGATGTGAGGTGAGAAGTCTTGTTTCTTTCTAACCTGATTGATAGTACACCTAGAAAACACAAGTTTTTGTGGGCTTCTTTGAGAAATGAGTAGTAATTTTTCAGTGAATGCAATAACATAATCATTGCATTTGAACCTAATTATGGTTTAGCAATAGGAATGAGCTGATGAGAAATTAAAGTTGCTTTTTGTGGTCCAGTTTTGCTTAATATTGTATAGGAGGTGAATGGAAAACCTTTGGTGAATTGCAGTTCCACTGAAATTACTGACATCTTGGGAGATAAGATTTCATCCCTGCTCTCTGATGTTTCAGTGGTTTTATTGACAGTGCTTTATGGTTAGCTGTCTGTACTTCTGCTCTCTCTCTCCCAAATTCTTTGGGTGTAAACTGCATTCAAAATGCTGTATCTGTTATTTCTAGAGCAATGATTTCAAGATGCCAGGCGGTGCAAGAATCTCATTTAACTCTGTGGATTCCTCTCTTTCATCTTTGAAAAACTGCCAGTCTTACATAAATACTGGAATGGATATTGCTACTCATGTTGCCCTTGACCTTGTGGAAAGTTTCAGTAAGTATATTCTCTCTTGTATTTCATCCTGAATCTGACAGATGAGTCCTAGACCTACATATTTTGACTTAGTTGGTTGACGTCTGTGGTCTTAAGTGACAAATTCAGTGAAAGTGTAAATACCAGGCAAACATTGTCCCAGCTTTTGTAACACCCAAGACCAGTGGTTCCGGTGGTTGTTACCCTACAGCTTTGTAAAAACTTCAATGTTTCTGTATAAGATGGAGAAAGCCTCTTAAGTGGGTGAATAAAATGACTTTTCATTCTGATACTGCTTCTTTGTGTGTGCTTTATTTGATGTTTATGGCAAGATATATTAAAATAATGCTAACAATTTTGATTACAAAGCTTGATACACCTGTTAGGGGGATGCAATTTTTTAAAATACTATCTCTCTGATGAAAAATTTGGCCTTTTTGGGATGCTTCAATTTGGACATTTGCAAAGTGAGGTACCTTGGGTCTGTAATATCTTCTAACAGTCTTGTCATTGCTACTTCACAGTAACAGGTGCACTGCAAAGCTACTTTTCAAAGACAAACATCGGGCATCCCATTTCTATCTTTTTACACTTGTGATAATGTTTTCACCAGGAAAAAAAAAAACAAACTGTGAGGGTTTTGGAGCTTTAAATTAGTAGAGTGGATGAGGAAAATCCACTGAAACAAGTGTTGCTGTTAATTATAAATCTTGCACTCAGCTAAGCTGAGGTTTATGTACAATCAATATGAATGCTTTTCTTTCTGTCTAGTGTGATAGTTCTCATTCCTTTGACCATTTTATCTATACTGCTGTCAGCAATGATTGACACGTGGCTTTTAGTGAGGTAGAGGAAAAGGAAAGCTTGTCTCAACAGTCAGCTGGGGATTCCCTTTGAGGTAAAACTGGTGTAACCAGTTCTGTTTCCTCTCTGCTTTTTCATTTACCATATCTCCTACTCTACCTATAAGCAATACATGGAAATGAAGCAGATGAACTAGAATTCTCCTAGTCTCAAGACCACAGAACAATCCCTGAATTATTATTAGTTATTTCTATGAAAGTAAAAAGCTTTGCTTAATTTTACCGTTCAGTAGAAGCCCCTAATGCATTCCCATTTGGAGGTGTGAAAGGCACCTTTAAGGTGAACTGTGCAGGTCTGCAGCTGGAAGTCTGTGCATTATACTTCTAGAAAGTGTCATTATTTTCCTCACCTGCTTTGGCAACATTAATTGCAACCTTGAAATTATTTTGTCAGTTTCATTCGGTAACCAAAAGGACCCTATTTACCATCCTGTCCTGAGAGATTACTTTTTAGCAAATGTCTATGGTCATTGTTACAGTTAAGTTAGATCACTTGACTGGAAAACAGCTCTTTCTTAGACCATAACATTTTATTTAGGCAGGGGCAACTTTCCTGTAGAGTCATAGTTGTAGAATCATCAAGTACAACCTTTTAACACAGTCCATCCCAACACTCTACAGAAAAGATACTCCAGACTTGTATTTATAGTTTATACCTCTCTGGTGTGGTGTTACAGTGTTATCTTTTTACTCACAATAGTTGTCATCTTCACTCCTACACTTTTCCTTGCAGATGTATGCATGTGCATGGAACCAATGAGTGAAACTCCTCTTTTATAAGGTTTGGTCTTCACTTCCCTCACTATTCCATTTGGACTTCAGGTTCTTATGTTCCTTACATGATGCCACCAGAAAAGATATAGGGCTTCTGTGGCATGATATACTTTTATTTAAAAAAATACAGTGTTTACGCTGTACGTGACTGCTCAGGTCTTACCTCTTAACTTACATGTGGTGATTTCTAGAATTCCTACTTATCTATCCTACTTGGTCTTTATGCTCTGAGACAAAATATTAATTTGTGAGCCAACATTAGGTAATATTTCTGCATTCTTGTTACTATCCTATTTACAATTTGTTTACATTTCCATTACAAAATTTAACTGTCCAGCTTCTGACAGGTTTAATTCCCAGGCTTTGTAGATGAAAAGAATTTTATTGTGCCTATATTATTTTGCAAGCACTATTTTTGTGAAAGTGTTTTGTTCCTTTGGACTTTCATATTGGACAGTGCTGGTTTTTGGGAATAATACCAAAAATTTTTACAGCAATTACATGAGAGAAGTTACATTTACATCTGAAGCTAAGTAACTGAAAAGGCAGGCAAATTTAGTGCTGTAAGTGATGTCTGTTTCCTCTCTTAATGGCTCTTCTCCACAAACCAAATCCTGATAACATTTATTGGTAAGCATACTTACGAAATGTCACACGGTGTTTGCTGAACTGGCAGCTTTTTGATGCAGTGTCATGGAGGGACTCCCTGTAAACATACCTGACCTTTTGATCTAGCTGGATCATTGTTCCCTGCTTGCTTAGCTATGGTGGTGGGTTTGTTCTGGTGCTGTATTTGACATACTTTCTAAGCAGCAAACACCATAGGTTTGTTTGTGTGTTTATTTTTTTGTTTTTTTAAACAATTAAGCAATGATTTGTGAAAGAACAGGTGTGATTTTTTTTTTTCTTCAGAGCTCTAGTAAAGCAGAAAAATATACATTAACAGACTTAGATTATCTTTGACATTTGTAAAGACGCTCTATGTATGGTCTGCTAAAATTGTGTTTCCCTGTTTAGTAAAAATCACTTCCTGCATCTTAGCACTGTATGGCTAGAAGGGTCTCCTCACTTTCTGACTTGTTTAGTGGAGAGCAATACAAAGAACGCTTCTAAAGGAGGTAAAAAGAAAACAGTGGGGTGTTTCAGCGTTTTTATATGCTTGTGAGTTATAAAGCAGCCACATGCTTGTTGAGGTGGAGTGAAAACCAAAGGTCACTAGGGGGCAGAAGAAGATCGAAAGTAAGCAGCACTTACTTTACAAAAGCATGGAAAAGAAACTGGCCTCTTTACCTGTCCCATAATCTGGCCGTGATCCTTGAGTAGCCTAAAGTCTTGTCCAGTTAAACCATCCAGAGAGAGCTTTTACACTGGTTATGGAAGGTATAAAATCCTTTCACTGATTTTTGAATTTAAACTTTGTAAACAGATGGTGGTAGTATTACATAGAATAAAGAAGGAATGAAACTATTGTGTGATTTATGAAACTAGAGGGCTGCTGATAGGAAGGGGTGCCAGACTTGTGGGCAGGAATTGACTCGAGATATTCCATGATTTATCATAGCCTGTAGTAACCTTTCTTCAGACCTTCAGATGTGTGCAAACACTGGCTAAGCCTCTCAGCTCTCTGGGAGGTAAGTAATGGTTACAGGGATTATGTTGCCACCACTGAGATGAAGCTCTTTTGGGTGAATAAGCATTGCTATATAGAAACATTGTAACTGTAACATAATCCAAAAGAAAAATAAAATTTCCTTCAAGTGTTTGGGACAACTGAGAACCTGATTAGAAAAGACAGAGGGTTTTGAGTTGGATGTCAGGGACATCAGATTAAGCTGCTTACTCATGAATAAACGTCACAAGAACAAATATCTTGCACACCTTTATTTTGACATAATGTATGAATGTTTCAGAACTAAATCAAACACTGGGTTTTAATTTCAACAGTAGTTTCATGTAGAGAATGCCTCCTGGTGAACTGAGACTATTCTTTCTACACCATAAGTCCTTTTAGGAAGCTTTTGTCTACCTACTGACGTCACTTCAGTCCTGCTTAAATGGAATTTTTCTGTTTCTGGGTAAAGGTGGCATGGCTGCAAGCCAGTGCATGTACTGATACGGTGCATGTATCGATCACTGTGCCCACTGTTCCTTACTGTGCTGCTGTAGTTAAATTTACTCTGTCTTAAGAGCCCTATGTACATCTATTCATTATATTCTGAAAAATGAATAATTTTGCTTTTCAGAGTTAACTTACATGAGGCCATTACTTTCTGGCAATAACAGCAGAGCCTTTTATTTTGGATACAGTTCTCTGCTTCTGCTTTTTTTTTGTATGCATTAATTATGCTCAGAACTCCCTAGTAACTTGGTATTTTCCCCTATAGCTTTTGCCTTTCTGCTCTGGAAAGATAAAGTAATCTCACTGGACAGAGCTGTTCTGACAAGTGTAAATGACTGTTAGAGAAATTGATGGGGGAAAGGTTCAATTTAATTATTAAACATTTTTAGCTATGCAATAAATAGTGGTCAGAGAAATCTAGAAGAGTGGGGGAATCAGTTTCACGAATATAAATTGCAATTCAGATGACTTTGAAGATCTAAAGATTTATAGCTTCCCATCACATGATCCCACATTTTGAAATGTAGGACAGAATGTACCAATTAATCTAATTCTTTGTGACCTTGAATGAGTTCCTTTTACTATTTTCTGCCAAACAATAACACCAATAAAAACTATACTTTCCTATTTCATATCAATAATGAAAAGATTTAATACCCAATATTTCTGAGCAGATTCACATTCATCTCTTATTTGTGCATGTAGTTGTTTTGACATCTATTGGCAGTCTACAATAGTAAAATTATTCCTGTCCATTTAAGCTTTATAAAATTCTCTGAGATGTTTTGGGAATCCTAGTGAGAGAATATATAAATACAGATTTATTTTTATTTGTAGTTGGAATTATTTATAATAACAGACCTCACATGAAGTGAAAAGGAAAATATTTCACAGTAGAATTAAAAAAGTTTGAGATGTCTGTGAGGCCTTTAATGAGATAAACACTAAAAATCTGTCCCCAGCTTTCTACTACCTCCCTTTTCTTTTGTGCCTTCTAGCATCTTCTTCACTGCTGCTGCACTCTGGGGATAAATCTTATTAGCTCTTACCACAGTGATTCCTAAGTCTCCTTCCTCTGAGGAGTCCACTGTACACAGTGTGCCTTTAGGATGAGATACTTACACCACTGTAAAGTTCATTGCCAATATTGCAGTTAACTAAGTCTTACATTCATCAGTGATTCTATTGCTTAGTCCACATTTATGTCTCTTTTGTCCTAGTCCTATTACAGATCTATGAAAAGAAATTACTAGTGTAAAATATTCGGGCCAGGGATTGCTCATTAATGAATATATACAATTTCTAGCAAAATAAGGCAGAGTTTCCATTAAGTGTTGTTCAGGTGAAGTATAATTTTAATGCATGTGATCCTCAAAACCTTTTATTTATCAAATAACTTTGTTGATGTCCATGAAGTTAAATTGTCAATTAAGACCTCCCTGTCCATTGAGAATCTTTGGCCTTTCAGCATTGAGCATCTTCCTGGTGTGTTGTGAGCATGTGCTGGCAAAGAAACAATAATTGAAAAGTTCATTAATGTTCTTTATCTAGAGGTGAAAACTAGTTTCACCAAGCAATGTCAAAGGGAAACAGCCAATTTAAAAGCTCATTTTATTTAATGAGTTAAAAAGGATGACAAGTTTTATGCTGTCTCTTAAAATAGTAACATTTTTAAATGTTACTATATGAAGAAACATGTAAACAGAAAAACAGACTCTGCGGGGTTAGTTTCAGTACACCCTCCCTGTGCTTAAAGCGCCTAGGATGTTCTGTGGCCTAAAAGTACTTAAGAAAACAATACATTGAAATTCTTGAGTGGTCCTCTAACTTTCACAGTGACCTGTATACTTTAAAGCTTAAGCACATGCTAATGTCCTTTGGATTGGAGTCCTTACAGATATGTGAATTTGAGGGTGATGCTGTTCAAAATCAGTTGTAATGCAAGTAAAATAATCTAAACTCTATGGTAATTTTCATCTTCCTAAATTTAGCTTCACTTTGTTTTTGAGCTTTAGTAGTGTGATTGAAAAAAATAATTCACTAAGTCACTACTTGTTTGGCAATGTTTCCCAATTGTAATGCTCCTGGTAATAAACTTCAAGGCCTGTATTTGACACCTCTGCATACTGAGGAACAGCTGTTTGCACAGCAAGTTTAACTTCTCTTAGTTGCTGAACTGTCTTAAAGTATGTGAAGTTGTTCTGTGGAGTTAGAAAGTACTGCTGGCTATCCGTATGAAATACCTGAAGGATAAGTCTTATTCTGCCCTTTTATAGCTAGTGTAACCTGCTATGTGTGTTGACTGATGTGCTGATAATGGTATGAATATAATGGCCTAGTGCAGGCCTGCTGTATCCAGGACAAGCATCTGTCTATTCCCAGCTCTGCTCAGAGTTACTGGATGTGCATTCTGTCAGCTTGTGGAGAATGTCAATTTTATCTGATTCCTTGGGAGAAAGCAGCAGAAATTTCTCAAGAACATGGGACTGTGAAATAGAGAGAGCTGTAAATACCAAAGTGAAGAAGACTAATTCATGGTTATCTCCAGACTTCCAGCCCAGCAGCTTGCTCTTTAGAGGGGCTGTTGCTACTGTCTGGGCTGGAGCCAAAGCTATGTGGGATAGGAGGAATGTCCAGTACAAATGGGAAATAATTGGGAGGGCTGGAGAGTCTACTAACTACATAGAAGATTATACGAATTTCTTAGCATAAAACTTCTGAAAAGCATTTTAAAACATTAACAGAGTTTTTTCTAATTAGCTGAACAGATTTTCTAGTAGAGAACAACACGCTTCCTTGGTGTCTGGGACTTCCTTCCAACCCCACATCACATTCCCACTGTGAAGTGTAGAGGCTCTAGAGTATAGCTGTGTGGAAACAGTTATTGCACCTGAACGCTAATCTTATTTGGGAGAAAAAATGAGCTGCTTTTCTATTTCTTCAAAACTTGCCCTTAAATGCCGTGGTCAGCTGCTACCCATAGCCACTTGCCATCTGTATTACATAGCAGTCATCTTCCCATCTTCCTCTCTATCTCTACACTTTGAAGGATTTTTTCTGCTCACCAGTATGTACAGGGCAGGCCCATGGGTTTTATAGAGTGTTAGTGATACTACTTTTCGGCATGTGCCCCAGATTAAGTTAGCCCTTTACAGCTCTGGCTTTTCCTGCTTGTCTGCTCGTTTCCTGTTGCGTAACCTGCTCTCTCTGCCAGCAAGAGTTTACCTCAGTTCTGTCTGCTTATCCCAATTGCCTGCTCCCCTTGCCCCAGAGCTGTCTCTGAGCTTTTCTTCATGCACTGCATCTCCTATTACTGACTGCTTTCTCTTCTCTGTAGTGCTTGAGATCCACTTGTGTCATGGTGCCTATTAAATATTAGCTATGCAGAATCTGGTAATATAGGATCTTTCTTCAATGTGGATTGAGCTCTGTGAGATTACCTGCATGCCTTTGACTTCTCTCGCTGCTGTCTTAAAATGGTGTTAAAGAGGAATGACTGTAAACATTGCAAACCCTTGCTGACATAGGAAGGAGTGTAGCAAATACAGACACAGTAATTAGCCTAGTTTTATGAAATTATTGGCAGCCTTTTAGTAGACAGTTGATCCAGAGTTTCTATGGAATATCCACTATTCTTGCATGCAGTGGCTTTCTAAATACATTGCAGCAACCTACAGCAAGCAGTCAGGCTTAACATTTTAAGTTCGTTCATCGTTAGGAGCAGGGGACGTTTCCATGGATGTTTCTCTGTCACTGACCTAAAACTTCTCCTACTTGGAATTGTGCCAACTCTAATATAAGGATGCATTTTCTAGCTGTGATTGAATATAAAGTGCTTTGGTTAATTTGTTTCCTTTGTTATATTTTTTTCCTAGTTTGTTTTTTTTTCATTTAAAATTTAAATGCAGGATTCTTGCAGTACCATAGCATAACATGAATCCTAACACTGGCAAAGTTCTTGTGAATAGACCATGATGATATAGTTTTTGGATCCAGAAATAAAACTGCTGACATTTGTGCTTCTAAAATGCTCATGTTCTGTTAGTTTCCATGGTCTCCATTCATCATTGTTCTTCCTAAAAATAGTCAAAACATAAGGTATTTGTCTTGGGAACGGGCTGTACTGCATAGGCTTAGAAGGACACTTTGCAACTTGCTTGAGTAAGCGGTGGCACGAAGGTCCACTGACTGAGGAAATGAGCAGGACTGAATTTTGACTTGCTATCCTGTTCTTGTCCAGGGAAGATAAGCTGTCTCAAGACAATTTCTTGCACATCTTACCGTTCTCTGCGTGTGAACTGTGGTTTTGTTAGGTCTCTCTCCACCCCATGGTGGACTTAAAATGGACAGAGCTGTGGCCTGTGTTGTGGGGACCCTGCATGAGGAATCAGGCCTTGTTTTACCCTTGTGAGCCCACGTATGTGTGAGCGTGCTTATGGGAAGCAAATAGAAGAGTTTTATATGCAGTGTAGGAATAGCATTAATCAATCCATTACTCCTTTATGGACACAAGGGAACAATCTCACCTGGATTTGAAATCCCAAAAGTGTGCCTCTGTGTCTCATAATTTACTTTCTCTTTAAGTTCCAAGGAAGAGTTGTAGGGTGGTTCCCCCCCCCCTTTTTTTTTCTTGTTGGAGAATGTAAGTGTAGAATATCAAAGTCCATGTGGAGATAAATGGCTTTTCACTGATGCTTGCTCTACAAAAATGTTTTCTGCTATGAGAGGAAGTACTGCAGAAAATGAAGAGAGACCAGTGATCCATGAAGTTCAGTAACCCTTCTGTGTTAGCCTCCACCAGATACTTCCTGTGAAGCTGCAAGAATTCCCTCAGGATACCACGCTGTTCACAGAGGAAGTTTCTTTCTAACGCCAGGCATTTCTCTGCCAGAAGCTGTTTGTTAACTGGTCTGCTGTGTTGCTACAGCAGTGTCTTTGGTACTAATTGGTGGTACGCACAAAATCAGTGTAGGCACCGAATTTACATCTTTCTTTTGGGAAGGTTCTTCTGTCATTTGAAGTAAACTTTTATTTTGGCGTATGTGAAATAAAATGTTTCAGATTCCCTTTTTCAAAAATACTAATTTTACCTTCCTTTAAGTCCCTCACTTAAGATCCATCCTTTTAGGAAAGATGTTTTGTTTTGACTTATTCTTGTCCTCTGTTATGTTCTTCTTGGATTGTTTTGTAGGTATGTAACCTTTCAACAAACAGTGAGGAAGAGATGTATGTTTTCTTGAAGTAGGTAGGGAATAGTGTCACACTTCAGGTATTCTTCAAGAAATTTTATTTTTTGAAATAGAACTGTTTTGGTTCTTGTGAAATGCTTTTCTGAGGACCAAAAATATATATACATTTTGTGAATTATGCTCTTCAGACAATAAAAAAGTTTTGAGAAAAGTGGTTTGGATTAATTTTTTGTCCTACGTTTGTGCTTCAGTAACTGCAATGTAAAAATTACTTAGAGCATTTATAGCCAGCACTGATGAGTCCATTGCTGTAATACAGTGGTTGGTGCTGAAGACTGTTCTTCAAAGAAGCTGACTGAAAAATGAGAATTTGAAAATGTGCCTTGTTTCAAAATCTGGAAAAATATGACTCATAATGAAAGATGTGCATGCTTTTATATTTCTCCACAAACCATCCTGACCATAGCCTGTAATCTTACAAAGTGGGAAGAAACAAATATGTGGGGTTGTTGTTATTTCCTAGCTGGAGTTCTGACTGTAAAAAGAACACACAGTGCAGTGAAAGGAAAGTAGCTATATTAAGGAGCATGCTTTTGTTCTGCTGGGTCTTCCTTGCTTTGGTTACTCCATAAGCTGAGTGCATCTAAGTACTTTGTTACTCAGCTTCTGCAGTTCTCAAAGGAAGGAAAGAGAAACCCATGAGGTGGCAGCAAAAGCTTTCCTGAAGCTTGTGCCATTACTCCTTCACCTGCTGTCATCAGCTGCTGTGGCACTACAGTAGCTCGCTCCTAGGATGGATTTAGAAAGGTTGGGGCCATATCACCACACACGTGCATTTGGTAACACTAAAATATAAATGGAGGATTAAGATTGATAGTGGAGAAAGATAATTCTTATTATCAGATCATAGATTTTTAAAGCTGTTTGGGGCCAGCATGATCTACTGGTTTGACTCCTTGCATAATAGAGGTCATTGCATTTTGTACAATTATTCTTGCATGAAGCTGGTATGTTGTGGTTGAACTAGAGAATATCATTCAGAATGAAATCCAGTCTTGATTTCAGCTAGCTTGCTGAATAACTGTCTCTAGTGTATTCTCATGGAAATGTACTGCCAGCTCACACCTGAACAGGAGGTCATACTCTGGACAGTCTCAGTTTTTGTCAGAACTCTTGTGAGTGCTCAGATGAAAACTGTGTCATTTTTATTTCTCATGTTTTGGTAGGTGGTATTCACATAGTGTCTGATTCCAAATACATAACGTGTGTGTGTGCTTTTTTTTTCTTGCGTATTTTCCTAAGGATGTTAGTAATTTTCTACCCCAAAGGTCATTATGAGTTAGGGAGGCTTGCCATCACCTGGTGGGTTACCTCATGTACCCATAGTCACTATGAATTTATCTATGTCCCAGACCTCATAAATTCTCAGCAGTCTTCAGAGTAGATCATAAGTAGGATTTAAATGCTGCATAGACCTTTTTGCAGCCCCTGTGCACGCTAGTGATGTTAACCTTGAGAGAATGAGTGAGCTTACAGCTGTAAGTTATAGGCTTAAAATTGCTGGGTGAGGTTCTTTGGCCTCTGCTATGCATGAGATCAGAATAGATGATCCTAATGGTCTGTTCCAGCTTCAAAATACTATGAAGTACTGCAGAGGTCTTGTGTGGTCTCTCTAGAACAAAGATAAATCAACTGCTTTGAACAAAAGCCAGAAAGGAATATTTTATCTGAGTAATTTACTGTATGAAAATATTCTCTGTAGTATATTAATCTGTCATTTTCTTATCGTCATATTTCTGCTACGGAAATGTGGCAATAAGAAAATACTGCTAACTCCTGTTTAAATGTAGAGGCATACAGTATATATATAGAAAGTAGTGTGGGCTTTGAAGAACCCACTCTGAAGGCTTTAAATTTTATCAATTTAAGTGGATCAGTATTTAGCTTTCAGTGATCTAATTGTGTGCTTAAATAACTAGGGAGGGGGGAGGAACCCACAAAAGCAGAAAAAAATCTGCGGTTGGCAGCATTCAGAAAGATTAAGAATATAAAGCAATTGTATTTTTATTCTTTATTCTTTCCATTAAGGAAAGATTATCTGCATAAGAAGTAAGTACTGTGCTGACATGCTCTTAGTGTTTGGTCAAAATGTGGAAGAAGCCCTTATGTAGGCATGATCATTCTATAACCTTCATCCTGATGCCCTACCAATAGACACAGTAAAATCATCTCTCTCTTTTTTTTTTCTTTAATCTTTTTTTCCTTTCCATTATTTGTTCTTCTCTTTAAGAATTCAAGAACTTGTGACTCCTTTTTACTGTTGGTACTCAAATCTTGTCAGTGCACATAGAATTAATTATGAGAGGTTTTCAATACTTTCAGGTAAAAATATTTAAAAAAAGAGAAAACTTAAAAATGCACTTTGACTCAAGTCCAGGTTTTATGATGTGTTTCTATTTACACCAATATTACAGAGCACACTGATGCACTAGTGAAGACTGAGGAGTATAGTATGTACTGATTAAATTCCAAGAATTTAAATGAGAATGTTTACTATCATTCAGAATTACAGGTAAGACATGTATGTTCCTTACGATTGCTGACACTGAGCCCTATACCCTGTAGGTTGTCTGAATTTAGAATACTTTTTATTATAATTTTCATAGATTTTTTGCTTCTCTTTTCATTTTCTTTCCCTCTTTTTCTTAAGAACAACAAGGAACTTGTAATAACATTATATGAAAGACATAAAACAACTGAGATGCTCTAAGTCAGATTTTGCCGAGGCCTTGAGGCTATGAACAGCTGTGCTTTCAAACTGGCATTGCATTGTGTGGCCATGGGCAAGTCACTGAAGTTCATTAGGCGTCAGTTTCCCCTCTATAAAAAGAGGTGTCAGGAGTGCTTTGAGAGGATGTATGAACATCTGAATATTTGAAACTCCCGTGTAGATACTCACTTCTGTTGTTGGTTGTGTCTTCTGTGCTTGTGGAAATTATGTTGCAAGAGTCTAGAAATAATCTGAGTTGTCTGGAATGGTGGTATGTGGTTAGAAAAGGTAAGAGATTGGTAGCCAGGAAAAAAGTGTGTGCAGGGGAAGTAAAAGGCAGCAAGACCCAACAGCCTAGAAAAGATGTCATCTTTACCTTTTGTGAATTAAGAAATAGAAAGTATCACATCTCCAAGAACCTTTATAGGTGATATGAAATGGTTTGAACTACTGAAATACACAAGGTGCTAAGTGAGGATTCGCACTTAAATAAAATTTATGAGTGGATCCTACAGTGGTGTCTACAGGAGGATTGTCTGACTTTTGTTAGTGGTCAATGAATAATATTATGTGAAGAGAGAAAAATCTTACACTGATTCAAAAAATGTGCTACTAAAATGGCTTATGGAAAGAAAATTTACCGTGAAACCTACAGTCCTGCAGATGGTCATCTGAACAGGGAACTGATCCCATCTCTGAACAGTTCTGTCTTCTGTTTTCTTTCTTCATTAGCTTTGTTTCAGTTTCCAGGCACTGAAACATATGTTTATGTCTGAAAATCAAAGAGCCCAATATGTTCTGAAATCTTCAGGATGGTAGTGGTAGATCATGAGCAAGTCACCTTTAGCATCTCTTAATTGAACTTTGCGAGTTGAGCTGCTTTAGTCAGCCCTGCTGTAAATCATGCTTTCCAGGCATTGAGCAATTTGTGTTGCTCTTTTCTTTCAAATACTGAAAGGGCTTACAGAAGGAAAATGCAATTAGCAGGATTTAGCCTCATGCTTGTTGGTCTCAAAGGAGCCTTTGCCCGAATTATACACTATGTGCCAAATAAAGATAGGGATGCATCTGCAAAATATTCATCCTACAGTCAGCCACTTCTAAAGACAAAACCAAAATGTACAATCCCTGTACCCCTCTTTAGATGTTAAGCAAGTTTGTGGCATTCATCGTGAACATTATGCAGCACAACCTGCTGTGTAGGGCATAGAGTAAGAGCCAGGTAACCTGCCATCACTCACACTGCTGCCCCAGCCACCCTTCCAGGCATTGTTTGCATTAGGTTAGCTCCCAAACTCTGCACCACAGAGCAGTTACTCTTGATGACTGGTGAGCTTATGTCTTTGTCTTTTTTGTTTTTCTTGTTTCAGTTTGTTTTGGGTTTTTTTTTGTGTGTTAATGGACTTTTATGCCAGTAAAAGAAAATCAACAGCCATCAATCTGTTAGAGCTGGGACTATATAAAAGGATGGGAGAAAGTAGGAGGTGATCCCCAGAGATTTTGATCACCAGGAAGGTATCATTTGCTAATAGAGAAGGAATCAGAAGGCAGGCTAGCAGGGGAAAAAAGAGCAGGAATAGGGGAACTGGTTGAGGAAGAAGAGAAGGGGAGAGGAATGAGTGGTAATGAACTGTGTAATGAAGGAGGAGAGGAAAGAAATAAGAAAGCCACAGAAAACGGATTAAACGGGACAGTATGCTGATCATGCTTCAGATGATGACAGATACTTAAATGCCTTCCTAGTGATGCTTCCCATGGAAGCGATTTCTGTAGTTTCCGCAAAGGTGTTAGTGGGAAGGGTAGCCTGGCATATAAATCAAAGGAGGGAGGACTGGTTCATGTGGCTGAAAATGAGAAGAGAGATGTGGTCTTTCTGATTAATCTCATTCGAGAGCTGTTCAGGGTATAATATGTATGTGTGAACCTCCTTGCTTTTTTGACATTATCAACAAATGCTATAGAGTCTTCTGAAATATGCATGTGCTGTATCATTCAGTAGAAGGTGACAATCTCAAGCTGCTCCATAAATTACATATAATGAACTTTCTTATTAAAAAAAGGCTTAACAAAAGGAGCCAGCTGGCTTAAGGAGAAGGTGGCAGATGAAAAGAACACAATTCAAAGTAGTGTTCACACATTAAGGAAGTATTTTAACAGGCTTTCCTCAGACTGTAAGTGGGAATGGAATTATACATGGCATGTAAATGTCAAGTGACAATAATATCTTATGAGTTAAATCAACCTTGCAAACTCTTTCCTATTTTTCTTAACCAGATGAATAAAGTTTAACTTATGATTTCCTTACTAATCATCTTAGTAAGCAGTGGGTGAGTAGACTTTTTACTGTATGGGTAGATTAATGTGACATTTTCACAAGACTGTTTTTTTTAAAGTTTATTACTTGTGGGTGTGGATCTAATTCACAGCTGTTTTTTGAGTGATTTAGGTATGCCATCACTCATTCAAATTCTGTATTTCTTCAGTATTTTTAGCTTAACCTTTTATCCATGGTTTGTTGGAGGTGTATAGCCTGTCCTGGTGCTCAAAGTAATCAAGGCTTTTTCCCCACTGAACATACTTCAGTGCACCTGCTTGGCCCAGTCACTTTTATAGAAAACCAGATTTGAAATTGAATAAAATTCAAAAGCATATCAGTGTAAAGGGGAGAAAATTATTTCAACTAGTATGTGTCAGTATCTCCAGCATGGTCACATAGTTCTGGATTTCATTTATTTTAATAACACAATGTGTGATAACTATGTTATAGCTTACCAGTTCTTTTTAAGTACTAACAGAGGGAGCCTTCTACTTCTTCCTATCTAGTTACAGAACATTTTCACAGTCAGTTACAATTTATATTCCTGTTTCTTCAAAACTGCCCCTTTAAATGCCATGAGCCCCACCCCCCCCAAGCTACTTCTCTCCTACTATGGACAAAGATAATGGTGTTATCTAAAAAACATGCTGAGGCACCATCATCTGTGGTGTACTGTAAGCCATCGAGCAAATTCCTGTTTCCTCTGAAAATCATAAATATTTGTGCGTATGTGGGAGACCCAGGCAATACAGAATTGCATTGCCCTTTTTTGCACAGAGATGTGCACTTTCCACATGATAACGAACTAGCAGCTTGTCATAGTAGGGGAAATTTTTGTATGAAGTTTGTGGGAAATGAAATTCCAGCAATGGAAAGATTTAGCTCTGTCACTTACCAGTAGGCTAGCAACAGAATGAATGCCACATACCAGAGATTCATGCCAAAAAGGGGAGATTTGCCAATTCACAGAAGAGGTTTTATGCAAAGGAGGCCTGCTAGAGGCAGAATGAATTGCTGGTTTTCATTACGCTTGCAGTTTGTGTGCAGCCTTTGCCTTTGCCTTGGCTGTGTAAGAGGATTAGGCTGTGGGTTGCTTTTTTTGTGTTGGGATTGTTGGTTGTTTTTTGTTGTTTGGTGTTTTTTTTTTTTTTGTCATATTGAGGGATTACAGGCTCTGAAAGTCCTAGCTTTAGTATTGCTGAGTGGTTATCACTTCAGGTTTTGTGTGGAGAACATCACTTGACCTTTGCTTGCAGGAGACATTGGTTTTCTAGACTGCTTTAGTTTAACCTTGTTTGTGTCCTGTGTGTAAGCTCTCTTCAACAGAAACTGGAAAGTATCCAAAGCATATGGAAGTATCCACATGTTCAACAACTAACTTTGGAGATGATACTCATATCTATTTCTACTAACTTTCCCATTTCAGATAATCTAACAGATCAGCGTTTCTGATTCAGTAACCCTAAACTTCACATTGTTAGCTGTATATTATGAATTTGACTTATCTTTTGTTTTTTCCTTTATGTATGTGGACCAGTGTCAACTCTGTTGTAAGACAGACACATCACTTCTCTGTCCACAGTGATGTAGAATGTGGAGTTGTCTGCTAGCCAGACTTGTCTAAAAGTCTGACTATAAAACTGGATTGTTTTTCCACCCTGAGCTGCTTGCTGCTACAGCTGCAGTACAGTGAGTGCTCTGGCTAGTTAGTTGAAGTCTAGCCTTGCTCTGTCTGGGGCTACCAATCAGCTTCTCTAAATTCTGAAGTCAGTAGTTCCAAGGTTTGTAGAAGCAGAAATATGAAAACTTAGAATGAGAGACTGTGAGGGTTCAGATAAAAAAAGTTATGTTTGGAAGTATCTAAATATTTGACATTTTAAAACCAGACATATTCTGGATTTTTTCCTCCCCCAGCTGTTTCATTTTAGGTTAATAATGTTAAAATTTGAGTGCTAGAGGAGTACACGTTTGTGTCTGCATGAAGCATGTGAAGTGCAAAGGGAGTGTGCAGTGAGGGTCTGAGAGTGAGCCTGCCTCTACTGAAACAGTTGCGTTGCCAGGTGACTCTCCCATGCCCATGTCCTGCTTCATGGCCTTGTTTTCTGGCCAGGCCATTGATGATGCACTATGTGACTCCTATTTCTTGTTGGTGCCACATGCAGCATGTCTAGTCTGTGCAATTAGATTTCAAATTGGATGTATCTGCACCAGACTCAGCTATTACGGTAGCTTGAGCCCACAACCAAGATACTCACATTTACTGAAACATTATATCTGATTAAATAAGCTCTGATGAGGGCTTGTTAGCTTGCTCACTGTACTAGGCTGCCTCCAATTCTGGACACAAAAGTAATATTTCAGAGAATTTTGAAGGTCTTGGGTGCAAAGGGTTTATTTTCTATCCTTAGTGATACTTTTTAACTGAAATGTCTTTCCAACCCATTTCCTCTTTCCCCCAAACAAAGGAAATTCTAAGTAACTATTGTATTTAGTTTAATGAAAATGCAATTTGAATGAGCTTCTCTGAGATGAGAAATGTAATAGACTCATTAACACAAGCAAAGTTTTCTTGGGAAAAACCTAATGGTATTGTTTACTGCTGGATAATACCAATCGTGCCTTTTATTAGAGACAGACTTGTACTTTACACTAAAATATTTCTTTTCCACCTGTCAGTACAATTTAAAATAAGAGAAAAACTGGTTATTGACAACAGAAAGCATTAACACAGTTGACTTGTAAACCAAAAAAGGTGGATTATCTCTGTAGAATTCATTATGTGCAAGTAGAGTTCTTGTGTAATACAGAAGGAATTCTGCTTAAAAAAATTTCTAACAAGTTGGAAATCAGTTTGCTGCAATCATAAAAAAATTATTAAAAGTGATTTTGCTGGTATTCCTTCCCAGTGGAAATCATAAAGCAGGATATCAGTAAAGCAGCCTGTGAACCTTTTATGGAAATTGTAAATGCCCATTAAAAGTCTTAAAATAAAATGCTTAATTTGAAATAGCAGGTTTAGAAAGTGTTCTAAGGGATCAATGAGTAGCAATTGCACCACCTTAATAAAGATTTCATTGTTTCTTTTGAAGGAAAACTTTTCAAGAAAATTTTTGCCCAAATTCTAATGTTACCGTATCAAGTTCTGAGGGGACAAAGTGAATAAAAGGACAGCAGCAGACCCCTTGTTTTTAAATATTCCCAGCCTTCCCATCTCATTTTTAGGAAGGCAAGGTGATCAGCAGCTCAGGGCTCTGAACCATGCTCTACTGTGTGGTGTAGACATGCCCGCGCCTCCACAAGCAAGAACCTTGTTAGTCATAGAAAAATCCTTTCCCATTAAAATTATTAGTGAATGTTATTTTCAGCCTTAGTTTCATCATATGTTGAAATACACTGAGAAGAGAGGTGTACGTATATAGACAGTTAGGAAAATAAAGGGGGGGGGGAGGTGTAGTTATTTATTTTATGAGAGACTGGTCCAAATTTATGTGTGAAAATAACATATGCCTTGTACTTAGAAAATACAGGTGTGGTTCCTCTACCTTTCTCTTGGCAAACAGGTTGGTTTAGGAAGTTACATCTCCCCCAACTCCACCCTACTATAGTTTGCCACCCCCTCAACTGTACCAGTGCAACTGTTTGTATATCTGCACTTCAGATTCAATTACTGGAATAGCAAGGGTTTGGGGGTTTTGTTTGTTTTGTTTAGTGGGAGGAGGGGTTGTGTTGTTTTTTGGGGGGTTGTTTTGTTTTGGTTGTTTTGTTTTAGAAGACAAAGTGCTATTTTTAACTTGGATTGTTAGCTTGGATTGTTTAATTAATCCAATTTAAAGTATAACCCTGTGAAAAGTCATACTATCCTAGCTGAGGGGCAGTAGAGGAGGAACATACAAGAACAGCAAGGATGAGTGCCTGGGGAAATGACCTGTGAAACCTACAATGTTGCCAAAGGAAAGGTACCTGAACCTCAGCCTCCCTGTTTTCTTCCCGCTTGTCTGTCACATAACTTGGGTTTCTGTTCTCCTTGGGCCTGGGGATGTAGGTATGTGAGGAATGCTCATTTACTCATTTGCTGAACAAAGCACAGTAGTTCTGGATGGGTGTCACCATAATGCCAAGAAACTGATACAGAATTATGACAGCTTTACTTGCTTCTCAGAACTGTTGCATCTTGTAACTGCTTTATCCTTCTTTCAGTGCTTCTGCTTACTAGTTATGCTGTCTCTTGTTAACTTAAAATTGGTCTTTCTGCAAAACTAATTGGATTTTGATTGGTAAATTAAAGATTAACCTCACTGTGACCTTGGAATTTATTTAGTAAGGAGGAAAGAGTTGCTGTTCTGATGCTGGTCTCTCTTGTCTAAATGGAGAGAAGCAGTTCAAGAATTGTATGGACCTTAATATTTTGTCAAGCAAACAAACTCCTTTTTTGGGGAGGGGGAAAGTGTATACATACTACCTGTCTTTAGGTCTTGGTGCTGTATGTGGGACATCAAATGTAGAGGGTACAGTACCAAAAAATAGGTAGATGTGATATAAAGACTTTTTTCTCTTTCTGTTCCATAGCAAAATATTTACTTCTATAAGAGATTAGTTAATGTCTTTTTATTATTTGCGTGCCTCAGACTATATTAAACAATCTCTATTTGTATTGGATATTATTTTACTTTGTATTTTACACAGCAAACAGGTCAGCACATGTTGGAGTGTTTTGCTAAATCCTGCTCTCCATGAAAACCTTGTTTATTTCATGGGTATTACCACAGTACCACTTTGTCAATAGGTGCTCAGAGGTATTGCCCTTCTTTATGTTGCAGTCTGTTTGGATACTGTGGCAGAAGTACCTGGTAAGATCTTATTTACTGCTCTCAAGTCTAAACTGGGATCATTATGACGTTTTAGCCTTCCCCCAGTGGTCTTGAAGAAAAAAAACATACTGTAAGAAAGTTGCTTTCAAAACCATTGTTGGCCTAGTTCTGCTTGCAATGGAGTTTAGGGAGTTTCAGGTTGAGCAAAAGTTTCATGATTACTTTATTATAGAATAATATAGTAAGTTATTTTCAAAAGTGATGAGTAATACTGGGTGCCTCAGATTCTCTGTGCCCACTCTGAGATGATTCTGTTTTCAGAATGTGTGCAACATCGACTCACTGGAAATTCTGGCCCCTTGAGATGTTTCAAACTGGGCGTTCAGCAATTGAGATGTTTCAAAGTGGGCATTCAGACCCTGCATGGTCTGTTTCTGTTGAAATTCAGACTGTCTCTACAATAGAATGTACTTGGGTTTCATTCCCATGGGATTGGCAGGAGCCTCCTAGGTCTCTGAATCTTCTTTCTTCCCATTTCAGACTGTCATAGCCTACAGGGAAATGTCTTGTAACAGAAGATGATGCTTTTTTTTTTTTTTTTTGGTCAGGAGTAGTCTGTAATGTAACAGACACTCCTGTCTCATCTTATTTAAAAATACATGTATATATATATTAAATGGGGAGAAAAGCATAATTGATTTTTTAAAATTTTTTTTCATTTACATGCTGAATAAACCAAGTGTTTAATTCCAGACCGAAAAGCACTGCCTTTTCCCTTCCAAAATAAAACCTCTGAAGACTTTACTCAGGTAAAGCAAAATGCTTTACCTGAATTCAAGTATTGTAGTTTGATGTGCAGTTTCTTATCAAAAGCCAAATAGAAAATAAGATTAATCTTTAGCAATCATTCACAAGAGATAGTTCTGGTGCAACTGTGGGCACAGTTAACTAACGGTCTTCTTCTGTGCTGATCTTTCCTTTACAAGTTCTGGTAGTCCTGTCTCCCACACTTCTCACTTTTGTTCCTTCTACTTCGATTTTTTTCTTTGACAGAATATAGAAAACTGAGATTAAATTTCCTTCTTTGCTTGAAGGGGCTTGAAGTCACTTTCAGCCATCTTCCAGAAGAATGGTTTAGAAATGAGGTTTTTAGATATTGAGGTATATCACAGGTTGGAAGGGACCTCTGGAGGTCATCTTGTCCAACCTTCCTGCTCAGGCAAGGTCAACTACAGCAGGTTTCTTTTTCTCTCTTTCATGCAATTTGATTTGGTGAGACATACTTACCTTTCACTGGAGTGCTGGTGTTGAGCTGAAGGTATTGGTCTGTAAAATCACTCATGCACACTACCTATATGTGCTCCATGTATATGAAACCTCTTTATGCAAGCAGGATGGCTTCATTAGGGGACAGTGAGGGAAATCTACCTCAAAATACTCTACAGCCCAGTTAAGGCATTTCCTGAGAAGCTGGAGTTTTCTTTAGGATTAACTTAAGCAGTAAGTAGCTTCTGACTGTTACATGGAGGGAAATTTTGCAATTACTGCCCCAAGTTCCCCTTTACTCCACCAATTGCCATTCCCTCAATGGTTGTTGGTCCTCTGATCAGCAATATTTTTTCTTCTCTTAAGAATTGCAGTGGTTAGTTCCATATCCAAAGTGCTCTGAGGAGATTTTTGAGCATTCTACTTTCAACTGTTTCTCTGGTTTTAATGTGAGGACACCTGCATTCAGGAGATGAAATTGTTTTTCTCCAGTCTTTTGCTGTTCCTTTGTATTGCTTCTAATTTCTTTTAGTTTAGAATTTTCTGTACTAGCATTCTGCTCTTTTTGCAGCCTAGTAGATAAAATATGTTACAGGTCAGGGAGAGCAGATTTTGAAAGAAATCCTTGGCAAGAGTTTTCTGAGGAGCTGTCCATGTATCTGTAGGAGGCAAAGTGACGATGCACACCCAGTGCTGCAGAGCAATCGTTACCTGTTTAGGTTCCTCTTGGTCCGCGTAGCCTGGTGTACTGTGGCAGGATTCAGGTATATCTAGACAGAGGAGGGAAATAAGACAGTGGCCTCCTACACAGGTCTGTACCTCTCACTGCTGAGCATCTAGACAGAAGAGGGGCATCTTGTTCTGTCTTTTACAAGTGTTTTGTGAATCTATTTTTGAAGAGTGTGGGTTGGTTGGTATTTTTTTTCAAGATGTATCGTCCAACTTGAGTTTCTGATAATTTTGAGTAGACCAAAATTGCTGGGTCTTAGCACTTTTTGTTTGGAAAATGAAATACTTGCTAAAAACAACATCAGAAATGCTTAGCTGTATCCCGAACTGTGAATGTACATTCTCCTCCAGAAGATGGAACTAAATCAAGGAGTTGGGTAGCTTGTGTTCCTCTGCTGTCAGCAGTAACTCGAAACCTGCTGGCAAAGTGTGTCTTTTATCTGCTGCTGGTGCGTACAAAGAAAACTGCCTACTACTGCTGTTGTTGTTGGCTCAAGTGACAGATGTTTGTGTTACATGTGTTTTTAAAGTCTGAAATCTACTGTCAAAATCTGTGGGCAATGGTACACTGTTCCTACTCTGCTTTAAATGAGAAGAGAGCCTTGCAGAAAAAAAAATCAGCGTGTAACCTTGAAATTCAAAGCAACCCTGTACGCAGTGCAAGAGGTAGAACTGGCAATGTCCTGTTTTCTTTCAATTGAAAATTTGACTTTTGATACCTGATACTATAAAGATATGAGAGTATATAGATATTTATGTTAATCCATGTTGTCTGAGCCAAAGCATTCATTTTAAGTACAGTTAGATTTGTAGGCTTAGAGCCTTCCTTCAATTTCATGGCATTCCAGGCTATTCTGTGTTTGAGATAGTCTGTGGTGGAAGTGAATGCTTATTTGAATTGCTGTGTATTGGCTGCAGGACAGCTGCAACACCCTAAATAGCCAAATATCGATGTTGAAACTTTTGCACAAGAAGAGAAGTTGTGGAAAATCTTTAGAAATTTTGCTAACTGGTGGATGTATACAAGGAAGTAAAGTAAATGTGAACTCAGATGTTATAAGGAAATGTAAGTTTTGCATGAATGGGTGGCATTTTAGTTGAGTGTCAAATAGAGGAATTATTAAACAAGTGCTTGCTTGACTCTATCCTGTTACTGTGACTTCTGTTTTAACACTGTCAGGTTCGTGGTAGATGGCCCAGCCCTGACTGATGACAGTTTGAATCAGCAGTAAAGCACCTGAGCACGATCAGTTTGGTCTGCTATTAGAAATGAGAAATTCAGCTCTTGTTAGTCTCTTTATATTATTCTGTTCTTTAATATCTAGGGAGGCTTCAGAATAATACCCCTGTTTCCAGGAGATCATAAAATCATGCAAAAGGGAATCCAGACTCATGAAGTGTGCATATTCAGCCAGCTAATTTTAGCATGATGCACATGGGCCTTTGAAAATGAAAATTATGGTCTTGAGCTGGGCTTTCTATGAGTAAAAGATATAATATTGCAAAATGTATAATCTCTGGGTGGTGAGGGTAAGGACTTGTGGAGAAATGCTTACAAAACTCAACATATTTAGCCTAGATAACAAGGAGACTTAACTACAGTATGCAACTTCGATGGTATTTTGTGGCAATAGCTAAAAGCATATGTAGAGCGTTTGGAATGCATTCCTTAGATATGAATTAGAAACAAGATTAGGATAAATTTTGATTAGATAACAGAAAGGCACTGATCCAGCACTTGCAAAGCATTTGATTTTGCTGTTGAGCTAGGTTGTTGGCCTGCAAAGTGCAAGGTTTGAGTGCTTTGGAGAGTTAGCTGCCTTTGTGGCTGGAGTCTGGCTGGACGGGTGTTCAGCATATAATGTGGTCAGTCTGCTGGAAGACTGACAGTGCATTGAATCTCTTAACTGCGTATCTCCACTGCCTTCCTCACAAGTGAAGTATAAATAGCAGCAGGGCTTGCAGGGTGGACAACGAACAATACTTTTTGCATCTTTCAAAAGCCTGATAAAATGATTACATTTTTATTTTTCATGATATAGGGTTGTTGGGATTTGGGAGAGTGAGTTGTAGGATGGTGTTGAGGAGAGCTAAGTCTTTCTTTTCTGATTTCTTTTTCCCTAGTAAGAACAAGTCAGCTGATATGTTCTGATTATAGTGGAGTCTGTTGCAAGGAAACAGTGAAGGTGCTGGGATCCCGGGAGCTGTAAAACTTTACATCCCCATACATCCCACAGCTTCTCATCATGTGCACCCAAGCTCTGACCTGCATCTGCTCCTTACTCTGGATGGGCAGAAGTGCTTTTAGCTCATCAAGGGAAGAGTGAGTGTGGTGGGAGCATCCATGCACAGTGGGTTATCACGGTGTGTAATGTAGGATGATGAGAGGTTTTTAAAGGCAAATAGAATAGTCTTTAATGTAAGTTTGCTTTTAAATCTTGTTTAGGAGGTGAGGAGATGAGTGGCTGGGAACAACATAGCAGATTTCCTCTTGGCTCTCGGCACCTTGGACTATGGATTTAACTGCATATAGAAAATGGATTCTAGAATCTGTCAGAGGAGGAATAGGGGATGGACAGCCACTGACCTGTATTCTGTCCTTCAGATCAATCTTTGTCCATGATGCCTTCGAGGGCAGGCTGCAGTCATGCATGATGTATTTGGCGATTGCCAATTATATGTAACATACTTCACATTCACGGAGGAATAGCAACAGGGAAACAGCAGTGAATGTCACTGAGATTTAGAACAGGCTGGTGGATGGGTGGAACATGCTGCACATAAAGTAGGGCAGGATGTAGTTACAGATAATGTCCCTCTTGCCTTAGCTGTGTTGTACCTCTTTGAAATTTATTTTAACACACCTCTCAAACTGCAACGTTATTATTCTTTACCTAAGGCTTTTTTAAACTTATAGAAAAGACAGTGTTAATACAGCTTTCTTGGTGGTTAACAATGCTCGTCTTCCCTAAAAAAAACAAACAACAAAAAACAAACCCAACCAAACAAAAACCAAAAGAGATTTAGGCCACTGTAGTTTCTTTATGTTGTGGATATGATTCATTTTGGCCATGGGAGGAGAATGACAGTTACTTGCTACACAGACCTTTCCTGTGATTCATGGAGTGCCATTTGTGTTAGCCTTGAAGAAGGCACTTCATTTTCTTCCTAGCAGGAAGGAAAAAGAGCACAGTCATAATTACCAGATAGGATATGGAAATTGGGTGGGAGGGAAGGGAAAGGGGAGAGGGAAATGCTGATTATTCAGAGGAAAGTTGCAGGAATGCCAAGATTCTGTCTTCAATATCCATTCATCTACTTAATGAAAAATGGATACATACCAAGTGTATATATAATTAAGGGAAACATCATGACTGTAATCACCATGTTCACAAAATAATATGGCTTATTATGTAACCTTTTTTTTTTGTGTAAATATATCTTCACGCTTTTCCTTCTGTCTCCTGGATCCATCACCATTTCATACGGTATGAAGCTCCTATCATTGAGTGATGTGTTTCAGCAACAGTTTTAGGTTTTGCTCTCAGGCTAAGACGGCCATGTACAACGCTTTATGTTAGCTTTCTGTAGAGACAGATTTTTGTGCTCTAACATACTAATATAGTTAGCAATTTAGGAAGTGTACTAGCTTGCCAGATCAGAAGACATTTTCCTTTCTTCACAAACAGGTAATTAAAAAAGCTATACCAGAATTTTCTTCCTAAAAGTAACAGCACAGATTGGCTGCTTAAACTGCTTGTAAAGAAGAATACTTCAAAAAAAGACAACCCTTAATGGTGCACAGCAGAATCTGGGGCTCTTTCATGGCTTCCAGATGCTTCCAGCAGTTTTCTTTATACCTGGAAACGGAAGGGTAGCAATAAATGGGACTTGGAATGTTTCCTAATTTCTTAATTTCCTACGTGGGTTAGATGCTCGTGGCTGCATTTGGCAGTAGGTGGTGTGGGTACCTGCAGCTGTGTCAGGAGATTCAGTGGTGGCTGTTCAGCCCCGTGGCACCTACAAAGAGTCCTTATCCAGCTAAGCAGACACACGGCAATGATAGAATGGGAAAGCAGAGGTGTAGGTAGAGATAAAAGGGAGTGAAATCAGGAGGAATGCAGAAGAGAATAAAAGTGCATGTGAATTACTAAGCACATATGCTCTATTCATTGATTTTTCACTGGTAATGAAAATTTTACTGCCTCATTCACAAATATCATTTTATGTCCCATTATAAAATGCTGGCTTCGATTTTGCAGTAGCTGTTTATTGGGGATAAGGGGTCTAATTATAGATGTGAACTGTACTGTACTGAGAGGGCATTTAAGTTTCTTCTGACTATTTCTGAGGCAATGTGATGAGTCATGAAATATAACTTTTGCAGAAAATATCCTGATTGCCTAATGACTAGGTGTTGGTAGATGAAATTACACACACTCTCTCTTGTTCACATGAAACCAGGGAAGTGTCTTTCTGAGTAAGCCGTTTGTTCAAGTTACTCAAGAAATGTCAAGGTTTACAGTTGCAAAATAGGAAAAAAAGTGTGTGTTTGAGGAGCTTGAAAACACCTGCTTTGCTTTACTGATGCTGCAGAAATTCACATCATTAATACTTATCTTCATATCTGTAAAGAAAAATGTTACCTGAAAATAATACAACTGACCATCCATGTATGAAATATTTTGTTTTGCAGATGATGTAGAGGATGTTAACAGTATGGAAACTGTCATGTTAGAATATGCTGCAATGGACAGGGAACTTAATCATTACATGACAGCAATTGAAGAAACAGTAAATCAGGTAAACTGCCATTTCTACTAAAGCTATGAAAATAGCTCCTTATTCTAATATTATATTTCAATAGAATTGTTACATTAAAACAATACATACTTGGAAAAATAGATCTTTGGGTATAAAATACTAAAGTTGCCAGTACAACTATTAATTATTTTTTCTGGCTCATGTGCAGTGTGATACCATTTCTTACTCCTCCCCACTGAATTCTCGCACCAGTTGGAATATGGGGAATGGTTCAGGACTGCTTAGTTAAGACACTGTAGTCTCAGATGATACCTGTTTTGCGTAGTGGAGAATATGGACTCTGTAATGGTTTCAGCAGCTGATTTCAGGAATAAACAAGTGGTTGTGGCAGCAGGGAACTGATGCAGCCTGGTTTCCAACGTCTTCCTGCTGCAGGAATTTGCTGGTGCTTAATAAAGGGTGAGCTTGTTAATTAATTGCTCAGTTAACTAGGGTCTTGTTTGCTACCTGACCGCTCATCTTTGCAAGAGTTGTCGCATTTCAGCAGGCTCAGGGGTTTCTGGCTGGGCGTTGAGCACGACTGCAGTTGCACAACGGGTGCCGGGGTATTCGTGCGAAACGCACGCAGCGCGGGTTGCCTAAGCTCCGTGTCGTTCGCAAACCGGGCTCCACTGGGGACGCCGTAGGTTAGGCAGCTGAACCGCAGCTCTCGGAGGCCTTCTCCCTCTCTGCCTTCAGC
>JANHFX010024988.1:0-20822 GCA_027560015.1 Chloroceryle amazona
AATTTGGCACCGGTGCGGGAGGCGTTCGGGTTAAAGGCACCATCCGAGTGGTTGCGGAGGACGGGGGACTACAGGGCTCGATGGCTGTGGATGCGACACGAAGATAAGAACCGGCCAGAGCCGTCTCCCGCGGAGAGCCCAGGCTCACTCTCGGATTTTAGCGTGTTTTGGGCTTTCCTTGAGAAGTTTCAAAACCTTTCCCCGCCGTCCCTCGCCCCGACACGTTGCTGAGATGGCGCTGCTGGACGTGCCCTGCTCTGGGCAAGCGTTTGCGAGCCGCAGTGATCGGACCCCCTTTGTCGGGAGAAGCCCGAGCAAGCCGGCGAGCATCGGCGCGCAGGCACGGAGGGGAACGGGCAGCCTTCTACGGGGCCGAAACCGGTGACTGCTCTGCTGCCCCGGACCCGCTGAACCGCCTCAGCCACAGGCAGCCGCCGGCGAGCCACCCTCCCTTCCCCGCTCCGGGCTCCGCGTCCCCCGGCACCGGCACCGGCACCACACCACGCCGCGCGTGGGCATCCCCCGGCGCCCCGGGAGGCATCGGGTAGCCAAAGGGGCCGGCGCCCAGCCCTGGCCGGCCACGGCGGGCGTGGGGGTGACACCTATTGTAGATAGTGTCATCGCCCGGGACACAGGGGCTCACCCTCTGTCTCCAGGCAATACTGGTGGCACTCCGGCGGGTGGCAGTCCGGCTGGTCGCCGTCCCGCCAGGATGGGCGAGTGCTGCTCCAAGTGTGTTTCCTGCACTCGGTGCAAGGACGAGACGGTACTTTTGCCTCTTTTTATCCTTTAGGGAAGGGCAGGAAGGTGGCCGTTACCGCAGTGGAGCCGGTGCTGCGGCTTCTAGTTGGCGTCGGTGGTGTGTGGTGCATCCCGGGGTGGTGGAGAGGGGAGCGATGCTCGTCTTGTTTACAGCGTACTGAGCTCTGGTTCACCAGGGACAAGTCTAACTGTCGCTTTCACATGCACTGCAGTGCCTTACATAATTGCATCCTGCAGGCTAAATGTAAGGGGTGGATTTTCATGAAATGAGGAGACCACTGGCTTCTTCTGTTGTAACAGTTTGGTTTCTCGCTATGCTTTTCATACATTTTTAATAACCATGTGGAATAGAAGTTATAAAGGAAACTTTATACAGGGTTTTAAAGTTTTGAGGAGAGATTATTCAGCCTCTAGCTGTCCTAAGGTTTTACCTCTCTAGTTGTCCTCCTTTCCAACAGAGGATTCATCCTCCAATCTAGGAGGAGTGAAATGAGGCAAAACTGCATGTTTTTCATTCACCTTTAGATTCACCTCATGTCAAGGTGAATCTAAATCAAACAAAACAGGTCATGTAATAGTGCAGTGGTAAGTAGATAGCTACAGGTCGCAATATCATGTAGAAGACAACTTGTGGGACATTTCTAACCCATAGTTTTTTAAGCTATTCTTCTCGAAATTTGCCTGGATTTTAAGCATGTACAGAAGGAGAGAATGAACATATGCATTTCATTTGGTTAAAAAAATATCTTGGCAGAAACACATGCTTGTGCAGTGCATTTTGTTAGAGTTTGGCTTTTAAAAATATTCATATATTCTGTCTAATGAAAAGCTGATAGTGTCTCACATTTAACTAATAGTATGTTCAAATATATCTTGCTATACCAGGTTAAGAAAAGAAATGGATGGCTTCATACAAAACTTGTTGAAGTACAGTCACCGTTCTTTATATCTAGGTGCTAGCAAACTAACCTAGAGTATTATGAGGGAGGATTACCTGATAACCACTATGACTGAAACAGCAATGTTAAAACACCTCTTTCTTGAAAGATGTCTGTAGATCATTTTGAACATCATCTGCAGTGAGGTTCAGTTATTGCTTTTACAAGTATCAGCTGAAATATTTACTGGTACAAGAATTCCCAATGTATGTGCTTCTCTTTCCAATGATAATATAAAGCCTTGCCCCAGGGAAGTCTGCATAAAGCACAACAGTGACTAAGCACCGTTTGCAGGTCAGTCTTTTTTTTTTATATATATATATTTTGAAAGTGTTGGATACAGAAAAGCTATGCTGAAGGAGCTGCTTTAATAACAAGTGCCAAAGAGCATCTGTGTGCAGTGCATATTTTTAGGAGGACTGGAAAGTGTTCATGGAGATACTGTACATATATTTGGACTTCAGAATATAAGCAAGCATTTAAGTTGTCAGGGAGGAGAGACATGTCGATTTGGGGAGGGAACTTCAGGCTCCTGTGTTTACTTCCTAGCTGCAGCTGACTTCCTGGGGGGGGTCTGGGCAATTCTCTGATCTTCCTTGGTCTATCTGACCCATTTGTGCAATGGATATACCATTTAACCTACTGTTAAAAGGTACCCGGGGGTTTAATTAATTAGCATTTCTAATGAATTAGTATCTCTCAGGTAGTTTGCAGTTCTCAAAGGAGAGATATTCTAAGGCAAACTTCAACTCCGCTCCCTGTTCCACAGTTATTCCTGGTCCAAAGTAAAATCTCAACTTGTCTTCCTGATGATGTCTCCTCGAGGATGTCCAACTGTCTGCTGAAGTTCCATGCAACTAAAGCAGAGTCTTTCATTGATCATAGAACCATAGAATAATTTGGGTTGGAAAGGACCTTTAAAGGTCAGCTAGTCCAACCTCCCCTGCAGTGATCAGGGACATCTTCAACTAGATCAAGGTTGCTCAGAGCCCCATCCAACTTCTTCCTCTAAGCCTTTGTCGCTACTCCCCCTCTTAGTCTGTTTGGACAACACCAGCATCGTATCCATCCTCAGGCCTATATCATAGCACCTTTTACCAAGTTATTTTTCCAGGTCCTCACACACAGTTATATCTAAATCCTGCAGGTTTTTTGTCTGAACTACAATGCTAAGTTTTGGCCACTGTTACTTAATTGGACAAATTCTTTCTTCCTTCTTACCTTTCTGTCTAATCTGCCTGACTACCCGCCAGTTTTTCTGTAGCACCATATAAATCATACCTCAGTCTATCCTCAGGGAGTTTTGAGCTGAATGGAGAATACAGAAATGCCATTTGGAGCATCTGTTTCGCTTGCTGAAATGTAGTCCAACATAGAGCCTTTTACTGGAGAAATACTGGGAGGTCTGTATTTTATAAAGCTGATGAATGGAAAAAGAGCTGCTGTGTCTTCTGTTCAACAGAGCAGTAGTTTAAGCACAGAGGAAACATCATTTTACCTGTTGTCTTCTATTTTCTTTCTGAGGAGATGGGACACATTGCAGACATAAGACTTAACCATTGTGTTAAGGTATGAGGAAGAAGGCTCTCTTCATCCCCATCGTAATCTTAATTTTATTTTATGAAAATTACTTCAGCGGTAGACTAATTTCTTGAGATGCAGCCAATGGAAGACTTTTCTCATTGCTTTTCCAAGCAATAATGAAATCCATCATTCATCAAAAGCACTTGAAAAATAAATGAAACATTTTAATTTGTACAAAACCCCACTGTTTTGGTTTCACATTTTGGGCAGAAAAAAAAGGATCCTAATTAACTTGGAAGCAATTTTTTTCCTCCCTTGCCATTTAACTGCTGTACTGAAATGCTGGATGTCTGTGTAGTCTCTTTACGGTGTCTCTGACCTTTTTGCCCACTGGAAACAACTGTGTCACTGGTGTGGTCACTGAGCCTTTTTAAATCTAAGTTGGATTTGGCCCTTGGTTATTTACCCTCAATGGCTCAACTCCAACCGGTGGCCTAGTAAAGAACACCTACAAAGCTCCTTTGGTATGATGAATGTGTTAGACACAAAACTCTTGGGAGGGCAGCAAAGGTTCCTACTTACCCTGTTTTCTCTTTCAAATACTTTGTTGAGAGAAATATTAATGAAGATTAATTCAATGGGATACCCTCTTAATTTAGTTTCTTACACATTTGTTTTGGCATATTTTTCCTCACATCGCTGGTGAACTTTCTGCTTGCTTTGATGTTTTGACTTTGAACCTACATGAATCTCAGCATTGGACCCGAGATCTTTACATTTTCATGTCAGATTCAGTTTTGCTCTACTGTAACATTTGGTTTCCTAAGTGCTGGCATTCCCAATTTCCTGGCTGTACTGATGCTGAAGTGCTGGTTATCTGCAGAGCCACATTGATGATAACAAGGAGGGGCTTTTTCATTTAGTATTAGTGTCATGTTTATGCTGCTTGCAGGAACATGTGCAGTCCAAACCCGTCATGTTACACTGACAAAGCAGATTACAGTGATGGAAAGTGCCAGGGATTCGTAAATTCACTGCACATCCAGGAGACCATGAGGCTGACACAATGCTCAGCCAAAACTACACCTTCCCTCTCTTGCAGAAGAGGAAGATAGTGACTCATGTGCTGTTGCTTCCTAAAAGAACCTTCTGAGAAAGAGGGACAGCTCGAGACCACGGCACTGAGCGCAACCCTTGCACACCTGACCAGCGGGCAAGAGAGTCCTGAAGAGCAGCCAGAAAGCGCTAAACAAAATACAGTACAAGAAGTATTGGCAGGATGGGTGTATGGCAGTGAAGGCACCTGAGCTGCTCAAGGTAGCCTCAGAGGCTGCTCTGGAAAGCACAGCCCTAGCATGGTGGGAGGCAGCCAGGAGGTGTCCATGCTGGAATCTGAGCTAAGGGATAGCATTTTTAAGCTGTCACCATGGTGATTCTCCACTCTTTTGGAGAGGATCTCACCACCAAGTGTCCTCAAAGAGGGCATTTCTTATGGGATTTCTTATGGGAGATCAATATTTTAGCAACCTTTTTTTTTGTTAACCTAGGATGTAATTTTTTTACTTGCTTTTCATTTTTTTCATGCAAGTAGAATAGTAAGAAATCCCACCGTGTTCCCTTTATCTCTAGGCGCTGTCAATGATTTATACAAAGCTCATTTGCTTTAAATGTCTTTTGTTTCAAATAGTGGGAGCTGGTAATTTGAGTGGGTGCTTCCCATCTGCATGTCCCATACCCATTGTACCCCTATGCGCACATCTTCAAGGGCACCAGTCCTGGCAATCTGTCAAGAACTTCTTGAAATGACTTCAGTGAGTTCAGCAGACAGTATGGGCAGATGCAGTGATATTCTCCAAAAGGGGAAACTTTGTAAGACTGCTGGTTTGGGAATCTGTGTGAAGGGCTATGGGGTTTTTTAACATATTGGCCTTTTTATTTTTCATAGCTTTTATACTAATTAAAACAAAACAAAACAAAACAAAGCAACCCATTCCAGTTCATTCTGAGCCTAATGCAGTCAGTTAGTCAGGACTCTGCAGTCCTGGCACACAACCCCCTGCACATTACTCAGCAGTATATGGAGGTGGCTGTTTGGAAGAGCCCAGCCTTACATGCTTGGCTTCTTCCCATAACTAAGATGCTCACATCACCTGGGTCTCCTCAGGCACCCAAGGCTCTCAGCTCAGTTAATCACTCTGTTTACAGCAAAGCTTTCTGGTGTGTTCCTTGGATCTGGTAGAAATCATCCCTAAAGGGCCATATGTGAAGGACTAATTTAAATTCCAGATTCCACTTTCTTGGTATTACCAAAAATAAAGCTATTGTGTCATTTCTCTTAACAGAGTTAGAAATTAGATGCAGGAAAAATAAACAGAAACATTAAGCTCTGAAACTTTTTTTTTTCCACTTGCATTTTGGTGAGACAGAACTAATTTACAATGCTATCTGCTATGTATCCTGCTGCTGAACCCTGGATTTTTATTAGCCTTGCTTGCTTACTACTGAAAGATTTACTTTCTAGGACTCCATTTAGTTCCATTTGCTACTACACTGCCTTTGCAATTGAATATGATTTTTCTGTAGTGTCCTTTAAAGATTCTTGGCCTTTTCTAACCTGGAACATATTTATAGTAGCCTGATCTAGTTTTCTTAATCATTAGTGATCTTCCCATCAGGATACATTCCTTTGTCTTCTTCCTAATGTAATTCAGGGTACATTCCAATTTAAAGTGCCCTTATGCTTGAACTATTATGCTGGGATTTATTATACTAAACCATACTCAGATAGTTTTTCCTGTGGCTTTTCTTTGTCATTTTGCACAGCACTCATGAAATATTTGCTGTTAAAGTCTTTGTTTTTTAGCAATAACACCTTAGCATTGTTAATGTAAATATGCTTTAATTTTCATTTGGCCAGCTTGTCTGTTTTAATTCCTTAAGTATTCTGATTTCTTTTTGAGATGGATCAAAGGACAGGAGCTCTTGTTCTTTACAGACAGTAAAATGACGGAAATAAATGTGAAAATAGCCATGATGTGATGCCATTAGTGATGTCCGTGTGGGTATGACCACCATGAGCAGAATGGTGTAAGTAGAGTAATCTGCTTCTGCAAATGTAACTGTGAGAGCATATTACTATGTTTACAGGTGGTTAAATGCAGGCATAAATAGATGAAAGTGTTTTAACAGAATTAATAAAGCCATCTTGCACATGCAGTCCAGCCATAAATGGTACGCAGATTGAATGCAGAATGATAGAAAAAGACGCATCTCTTTTTAGATGCATAGGAGTAAGTGGAATATTCGGTCCTGTCCTGTGCATGTGAGGGTATGTACATGTATTCAGAGGTATTTGTAGCCAGTGAGTCATGGCTCATAAGCTTGATTTAAAAACTGAACGAGTTCACTATAATCCTCCCATCCCTCCCCTCAAAAAAACAAAACAAAACAAAAACAACAACAACAAAAAAAAAACAAAAACCAAAACCAAATAAACAGACAGACAAACAAAAACAAAAAAAACCACACAAAACAACAACAACAACAACAACAAACAAAACCAAAACCAAATAAACAAACAAACAAACCAACCAACAAAAAACAAACCACCAAACCTCAAAACAACCAACTGAGGAATCAATCTAAATCTGCTTTCCTAAATGAACATGTGAAAGTGCTTATCTGGGATAAATTTGGGGACTATACATATTTTTTTCTTTTTTTTCCTTAAACAGAATGAAAATGCCCTTGGGAAAATAAAGGAGTTAGGAGTCGAGCTTGCAAAGATCAGGGATGAATTTGGTAAGTAGTACAAGCAAAGTAGCACCAAAGTGATTTTCTCACTTTACACAAAAGCAGTTATTCCTAATCCTGAGGAACGTTCATACGCGTGATGAAGTCTGCCGAAGCCCAATGGCAAAGGGTTTTGTGGCTTTGCAGGGAACTGTGATTTTACTTTGTTGTTGTGGAGATGGGCCAGTCACCACACATACTGGAGCTAGTTGTGCATCATCTTTACTAGACAAATTATTCTTCATCTATCTGTAGCTTCTGTTCTCAAACTATCTACCACCACTGCCAAGAAGAAAGTGTAGTGTGATGAGGAGTGGGAACTTGGACTGTTGTGATGCATGGTGACTGGGAATGTATCACTTCTGGGTGTATGCATGTTTCATAGTTCAGCTACAAAATGAAGGACACTAGGCTCAGAACTTGCTTATTAATATACCTCAGGTCTCTCCCTGATTGAAAGACAGCAAAAGCAACATGTCCCATTCATTCTGTGTATTCCCTGTGTATCCACATGCACTGCTTTTCCTGCTTGGTCTCTGATCTAGACAGGAGAGACAGGAAGGGTGTAAAGACATTGCAACTCTCGAAAGAGAAGATGACCTTTTGCACTGGCTTCCGCCAACAGGCTGAGTACTTTTTGGCTTACGTCTCCCCAGTATGGGTGTGACATTGTGTTCATCCACCCCAGGGCAAAAGGAGAGAAGGAAAGCATCTGGAAGGAGGGCTGTTGGGGCAGAGGACACCCTGAGCACCAAAAGGTGTTGGAACCACTGATGACTGGAGCTCTGAACGGGGGGGACCTCTCAGCTTTCCCTGCATGTAGGAGTCATAGAATCATAGAATGGTTTGAGTCGGAAGGGACCTTAAAGATCATCTGGTTCCAACCCCCCTGCCATGGGCAGGGACACCTCCCACTAGAACATGTTGCTCCCATGGACCCCATCCAGCCTGGTCCTAAACACTTGCAGGGATGAGATGTCCACCAGTTCTCTGGGCAACCCATTCCAGTGTCTCACCACCCTCATAGTAAAGAACTTCTTCCTAATGTCCAATCTAAATCTACCCTGCTCTAGTTTAAAACCATTGCCCCTCTTTCTATCACCACATGCCCTTATAAAAAGTCCCTCCCCAGTTTTCCTGTAGGTCCCTTCAGGTACTGGAAGGGTGCTGTAAGGTCTCCCTGGAATCCAGTTGCTGGGTCACACATCAAACACAGATTGTGCCATGTGGCAGGAGGGTGACATGGTTTGCACAGGGGAGCTCAGGCCAAACCCTTGTGAGTTGCAGAGAACTGCAGATCCTCTGTGTGCTTTGTCTTCACATTGTCTATGACAACGCCCTGCAGAAAAGCTGAGCACAGCCATTTTCTGATGCCCAACAGCTTGTGCCCCTCCGAAATTTTTTGGCTGTTCAGCATTTCATAGAGAGCTTTATTGTCCCCATGGCCAAAGGACACTGCAGCAATAGCAAAACAGCATTTCCAGTGATTCCCTGATGTCTGCCTTCGTCCATCATCTGCATCTCCCCAGCTCTCACAGAGGAGTTGTTACCACTGGTGCATTCTCTAGGCAGGGCACTGCCTGGCTTTGCCATTGCTCTTGTGCATGCAGCAGTAGATACCCCCTCTGCACAAAAGTGAGTCCTGATGGAGACAGTTTTGGTGACAACCCCCCAGACTCCAGAAAACAGTCTGAGGTCTCATCCAAGAGGTACTGCTTCAGCAGGGAGATTAGTCATAGATGTGTATGTGCTTGCTTTCTCAAAGCAGGGAACAAGGGTGTGAGATAGTCAGTGATCCTGTGAGCATGTGTACTGGAGAGGAGCAATCACAGGCTACCTCTTCCTGAGCAAGCCACCACTCTTGGAGATACTGAAATGTTGAGCAGAAGCTGTTTAGGAGACACAAGGGTGGCTGGTGATCTGTCGTGCTTCTGGAAAGTAGTTGTCTCTGTACAACCCTAAGACACGACGTGCCCAGGTCGAAGGACTCTGAGTAGGGATGGACAAAAAAGATGAACATATACAGGTATTGCACTCCAGAAGGATGTGAAAAATTTCATCATCGGTACAAATCCTGGTATGTATCCATCTATATGGAAGGTGAATCTTCATGGTTTTTAGTGTAAGTCAAGAATCGCTGGACAGTCTGTTTTCCTTTGGAAGAAAATTATAAAGTTTTGTGAAGCAACCAGTGTCTTATATCTCTGGAGAAGGTGAAATGGCACATGCATGAGACTGATTCTCATCAGTGCTGTTCTGCGCGGACTCTGAAGCAGTGCAAGTGGGGGCTGTGGGTGCTGCTGGAGACAAGCAGCTCACCTGTGCTATAGGAAGGTTAGTTTGGTCTTGCTATTTGGTGAATCCATATTGATGAATCCAGATACTGCACAATATTGTACACACTCTGCCAAGTGTTATGCCAATAAAGAATGAAACGGTGATTTGCTTGACAACAGCAGTCATAGGCGATTCTGTGGGGGAATTTAGGGAAAATCATGTTACTTTGACTACAACTAAGTTGTAGTTCTGACTTGTCTCAGTCACTTTGATAAGTAGTCTTTCATTAACCAGCCCAGTTGGTCAGAAATTCCTGATTTCTCATGTAAATTCACCTTGTGGGACCCACTAATGCAATGTTGGAATGAATCAGTAAAACAAGGATGGACTAGCCAGGGCTGATAACAAGAAGTGTGACCAACATTTAGTGGTTTAAACAATAGCTCTAACTCAGAATTAAGATTTAAGTGCTGAATGTGCTTAGTTTTGACAGCACTTAGTCATTGTTAACAGAAACTGCACAATTCTGCTATACAAAGCAATGAGACTGTGAGATATAATCCACTGTTCAGGAAAGTCAAAATACATTTTTAAGGAAATCTCTTTTGGTAAATAAAACCACTACTGAAGCAATAGGAGTGAAGAAACATGTGTAAAACAGCCTAGGGAGGCCCCCACCTTTCTGAAGCCAGGTAAAATATTTAGGTTTGGATAACACCGTCCATCTCTACCCCCAGCACTGCTGTGAGGTATTGCACCTCAGCTGAAATTAACATGCAGTGAAATTAGAAAGTGCTTTTCCCTCTCCAGCCCCGAGTAGGAATGTGGCCTCTATAAACACCGAGTGACTTGTTATTTTATGTAATAAGATTTGCTCATGTATTTTACTAGAACTATGAAGGCCAGAAAAACATGGCAAGCAATTGTTCTACACTCAAGACAGCCATCTTTATAAATTATAAATATAAACACTTTTCAGCTGCAATAGTGAGACTCCTAGGATAAAGAGGTTTTGAGCACTGAATGCTTCCCTTCAAAATAATGGAAAATAAATGTCAGAATTACCTGCTTCTTTGCTGTCAGACAAAAGACACATGAAGCGAGTTGAGAGGAGGTATGGAGATGCATAAAAACCTAGATGAATGGGAGATGATCAGATGTCAGGTTTAACTTTTGTGTTATCTGTGTTCACAAGTGTTAGAAAGCCAAAGCCTGTGTGCCCTCTCCTCCTGGATATGCTTCCCAGTCAGGTAGCCAAGGATCAGGAGGAGCAGCAGAGTCTGCATGGCAAAGAGCCCATTTCTCATGTCAGAAGCAGGTGGTCCCTGTTCAAGGCCACATGATGCCAGCCCCCGCCGTTCCTGTGGGAGTTACCCCCTGAATGCTGAATGCCAGGGCTGGGGAGGCTGGGCTACACCTCAGGCTGGGTTTGTTCGGGAGGATCAGTCCATTAGTGACATCTCCCTTTGCCTCAACTACCCAAACCATCCTGAAAGGGTTTTTGCTCTTCTGGTGAACACTGTAAAAGCTACTTGGTGCTTGGGGACTAGGGAAGCAATGGCAGCCACTCTCATTTAACCCAGTATGCTGTCATCCCAGGAAATGACATATTATGTCAGAGTCATTTCCAGCCTGTAGGCAACAATTGAAATGCCTGCAGAGAAGGAAGAAGAAAACCAGGGTGTAACGCTTCTCGATAGCAGCCAGTGGCAGTTGTGCTCTGTTTGTCTTGTTCCATGTCACTAATACATTTATAGAACTTTTCTTAGTGATGAGGAACTCACTCTTATAGGATCCATATACCAATGCCTGAAAGCAAAATTCACTGTTTTCCAGCAACAGTAGCAGATCTTCTGTTCAGGCATCAGTTGTCAGGGCCCTGCTGGAAGTGATTCAGCCTGGTTCACCAGAACCACCTGCTGAAGCCGCAGCTGGTTAAACACTGGCTCCAGCAAGACAGGCTCTCCTCCTGATTCCTGCTCCCCAGCTGAGTAAGGGAGCCACAGACCATCCATTGGGCTGCACAGGTGTCACCTTCTGCTACTCCTGTCACAGCAGAGCCAGACCAAATGGTCCATGTCCTGTCCTTGGGCTCATTTGTATTGATCTGGGAGACTGTGGTAGGAATCACTCCTTGTTAGAGGTGTTTGATTTTCAGGACAGGGCAAATTTCCTAGGCAATGGCCTCATTTTCTGCCTCCAATGTCAATTTTGGGTGTGTGGGGAACATGCTATGCAGACACTCTTTCCCTGCTTTCCTCTTCCATTTTGAACTTGCATCAGGGTTTGATTTGCAAGATGCAAATAGTCTTGTGTTTCAAGCTGCAGAAAGTGTTTCAGATGGACTTTCTTTTCTGTTGGGGCATGTAATTTGATTGCCCATCCCTCCCTGTGAGCTCGTAATCTCATTAGGCTGGAGAGAGATGAGGTTCATTACTCCTCCAATTTAAAGCTCAACTAAGTTTGAATGCAGAACTTCAGCTGTTGCCTCGTGTTCTCCAGCTCTGGGATTGCTTTGCATGCTGAAAGATATAGAGAATCAAAAAGCAAGAGAGGGGATTTAGAGCTATAATGCAAACTTTTGGGAGACAAGACATTTCAGCTAATGGCCATATAAATTGCAGTGTTTCATTTTGAGTATCAGGGAAGTGGGAAAGCTTTCTATGTGCCACTGCTGCAGTGCTATGCACAGGATTAGAACAGAACCCCAGCAGTGACATCTCTCTGGACACACTGAGCAGGTGTGGATATTGGGGTCCAGTAAGTGTGGAAGGAGAGATTTAAACAGGATGAAAAATAGCTAGGTGGGGAAGGGGATAGTTACCTTGGGTACCCAAACTGCCTTACATGGGTGCATCTAACGTCACTGTCCTGAAAAGAATGAACACAGTCTGATACCATAGTAGAAAGGGACAGGAAAACTGGTTGGTTTGTTTGGTTTTTTTTTTCATTTGTTTGTTTTGTTTTTTCCCAGATACTGAGCAAATATAGGTCATAGGACAGATACGTTTTTGAAATATTTAGAAGTTGTCTACCCAGGGAGACAGCTGCTCCCAGTTCACTTATTTACAATGCCATACGGGTCTGTGCGCGGCATCTGCGTTTTGAAGGGCAAAGGAAGGCTGAGTGGCTAATACAGATGGCATATTCAAAAGGTGATGATTTTTCTAAGCCAGCTACGGGTTTGAATTAGAAAGAAGGTCCAGCAGTGCCATGAAAAATACAGCTCTTTTTCTCTAGTGTTGCTCTGAATGTTATGGTCATGGTGATTTTAATCACTTCTTGGCTTTTAGCATCTTTTCAAGTGAGTAAACTTGCTCTCTAAGTGTTATCTGGCTTTGTCCAACCTGCATTATGTCTTCAATATCTGGGTGGATTGCAACCATTCTTTAGCAAAGCGAAAGGATGAGGACACAGTGTTTGTGACACCTGGAGAACAGTTTAGGTGAGAAACCAAATGGGGAACTGAACACCCTTGACTGGAGTTGCACTTTCTGAAATGAGTTGTAGTTATGGTTGTGAATTCAGGGACATGGTCACTGGGTTAGCTCACAAGAGTAAAAATTTCACATTTTCAGCTTGTCTTCAGTACCAACTTTTCATTTGCACTTTATGGTTTCTTGAAGCGCACAAGATAGTGGTTTGAATATTAAAATATTTTAAGCAAGTGTGCATTAGTGGATTCAAAAGGTCCTCAGTGGAGGTGGTGCAAAATACAGGTTTATGGGGTGAACAACTTCTAACAGCTGGAAAGTGGGATGTATGAGATGTATCTCCTTCTGGTCAAGCGGTCAATCACATCCTCTGCATGACATGTGCACAGGATGGGCCCCCAAAGCCCAGGCAGCTTCTGCCTTCCTGGAACATCACTCAAAATGGGGACTTAGTCATGGCTGTGGCTTGAGAGAAGGAGTTAAGAAAAATCTTATATCCCAGTTGAAAGGATTTGTATCAAGTGACTGTTTCACATGCTGTTTCTTATATCCAAGGCAAAGTAAAAGCCCCAAAAGCCCCAAAGCCTGTGAATCCAAAACTGTGCTGGACAGGAGGGGACATCCAGTCAACCTGCAGGTGCGTGGAGTTCCCTGATGATGATAATGATTATTTTTATGATCCCAGTTTTGCACAAAGTTTTGCATACTCTGCCAGTGCCTCTATTTAAACCAATGCACGTGTGTGAGAGAGAGCAGGACAGAGAGAGAAGCAACAGTGAGAGCTTGGTGATGGCTGAGATTCGTGGGAGCCCCAGAGTCAGTGAGAACCACTTGTGCTCAGTGCTGTACAGACAGATCCAATGCCACTGTTTGCTCACCGAGTGTTCAGAGCCTGACTGTATGGTCTTGTCTCCCCAGCCCTCAGCACAGCAAGATGGAAGAAACTACAGAGCGAGAAAGAGGAGCTGGAGAGGCACTTTGAGGAGGAGGCGAAGCAGCTTCGCAGGCGGCAGCAGGAGGAGCTGCAGGCGCTGGAGCAGCAGCTGCAGGAGGAGTACAACACCAAGAGGGAGAGCCTGCAGGAGCAGCACAGGCTGCAGCTGGAGCAAGTCAAATTGCAGCATCAGGATCAGGTCAGTCTCCATCAGTTCCCTTTGAGGAGTAGACCATGACAGTACTGAGTAGTTCAAGTAATTAAATATATTGAACACTCCAATGTAAGACACTGATAACAAACCGATGACTGGAAAAATATACTCCTGCCTATCTTTACTGATTTTCCTCCTTATTATTGCTATTGGTATGTCTACACAGTAGTGCGTTACATTTTTGGCAATGCCCTGGGCAGCTGGAAATGGTGGAGGGTGAATTTTTCACTCCCTGAAGCCATGTAAAAAACTGGCAGCAACAGTGCAGTGCACGCGCGGTCTGTGAGATGGATGAATGTGATGAGAAGAAAGAAGGTTTTATGGCTGCATGCTCTGTCTCTCAGGGTATCACCAGTGTGCACTTTGGGGCTGCTGCTTGTGGCTGAGGCTCCAGAGCTGCTGCTGCCCCATGCTCAAGCCTGGGGAGCAGGCTGACAGCAGGCACTGCAGTGGCTTGCTGAGCAGCACAGACATGCCCGTGCAGTCCCAGAGGCTGATGACAACACTGTCTGTGAGCTTAGAAGCAAACCAGCTCCACCAGCAATGCCTGTTCCCAAGCTAATTTAGACCACTTAAGAGGTTAAGGCTGGTGCAGCACTGTGCAGCCATGGCTGAAGCACCTCCAGGAGCCAGGGAGAGGGCCTAGACTGCATTGAGCTCACAGGAGAGGAGAATACCAACACAACACAGCAGAGACCACTGTCTTTAAGGTCAGCTGTTTGTAAAAAGGGAAATTGCACCATTTACTGCCTGCACTTAATGTGGTGTAAAACACTGCGGGGATGGGAGTGCATATACAAACCAAGATGGTGACAGTTTTATGTCACTCATGTCACAGCTGTCCAGGGTTATGTTTGTTGTGTAACACCAGTAGTCCTCTAGGTCTGGGCACAGTGTGGTCCTCCCTGGCACATGGGTCAGACAGACACAAAGCATCCCAGGGTGCCTGCAGCCCTGGGTATCACTGAGAAGTTTGGTTTGATTCTTTGAGGGGGGTGGGTTGAAGAACTCCTGCTGAATTTTCCCTATTTTAATTGCTGTGCTTGCTAGTTGTTACCAATTTGCAGGCTTGTAATGCTCAACAAAAAGGTTTTATGTGACTGGGCTGTTTTGTCCTGGACAAACTGCCTTTTTCGGTTAGTGCATTGATTTTCAAAGGTGCTGTCAAATCAATTTTTGTGTTCTAAACCCAATTTTCCAAAATCTTTCTTTGTAAATGCTTAGAGGCTGTGCTGAACCATGTCTTTTGGTTCTTGTATCAGTTTATGCAAGTTGTTTTTTTCTTGCAATATCTCTCAAATTTTCTGCCTGGCTTTTTTTATATGAAGGTGGAGTGGTCTTCCCAAAAGCCTTGGCTTTTTTTTTCCTTTTACTGTGTCTGTGTTTCTGTTTGCCTAGTAGAAGATTTTAGCTCTAGCTGCAAACCTTGCTGCTCCTGGATCACCAGGCATTAGTGAAGGAAATTGTTCTGTGAGTTAATATTTTGCTGAGATAGTTTATGGCTTATCTCTGCTACTCTTTGAAGTGGGTCTGCAAGCTCCCAGGACCACAAGAACAGATGGTGGATTTCTTCCCCTGAAGTTTATCAGTGAAAGGAAGGATGATATACATCACCACAGGACTTGACTAGAAGTATACTTATGTTTCTCATCTATTGTGATTCTATTCATCACCACACAGAAGCAGTGGAAACATGCATTTCCCTCTGAGGCAAATAGTTTTCTCTCTTCTAGTCCTTTGGTTTGTTCCAGAGCTCTGTATTCCATGAATTACTGAAGATAACATGAACATTTCTCTCCACTACTTTTGCTGCTGTGACTCTAGTATCTCAGACTTTAATCCCATCTTTTCAACCCATGGTTCCATTAGCATTTTATGATGACTTTTAGAGCAGGTTTTCAATTTGAATTCCCATTCCATGCTGTGTCAAGCACGTCTGGGTAAGAAGAAGCTGACACGTGCTCACCAGCAATGCTTCTTGGACAAGAAAAAGAAGAACTTTGTTAGTCTAGGAACCAAGGTGCATGAGGAGTAAGGATCTGTAACAGCTGCTGACCCAAAGGGTTTGTAATCCTCTGTTTCTTCCTTTTCCTGCTCAAAGAGAAGTGTCAAGCTCAGAGCAAGCTAAAAAGAGTAAGCCTGCTTGAGGGCCTGGATTCATTCAACTCTGATGCTGCTGATCAGATGCTGGTCCCAGCCAACGTTAGAGCAGAGGCACCTAACCCAGGAGCTAAAGAGCTCTTACACTGAACATGAGAAAAGCCTTGTCTTTGAGCTGTCCATCTGTGGGGCTTGTATTCATGAAGGCAATAACAGAAGGAAAATCCTTCTAACCATGGGCCTGCATATATTTCTGTATCCACACATCTTATCTGGAAGTTCGTCATCCCTCTTTCATGGTTTCCAGTCACAATTTAGTCACCCACACTGTATTGCTGCAGTCAGCATCTAGTACCAGGTAGCTGTTCTTTCTTTGGACACACAGTTGTCAGGTTTTGGAGGCTCAGCTGTCTCTGAGGAAGTGAGACAGCTCTTCCAGCATAGCAGCACAAGAGAGCCAAAATCCTCCAAAACCAGTCATGCGTGCCAGTTCATCCCAATGTTTCTCATATCTCCTTGAAGCTAAGAGCAAAATTGCAAAGTAAAGGCTGAGATACTGGCTTGCCAGTGTTTCTTCTTTGAGCTGCTCAGCTCAAGCTGGTTTGCCCACCAGTTTATTGAACCTGTCCCACTAAAGCCACTTCTTTATTTTACTTTATTAAGACTTAAAAATCCCACCCGAGCTCCTTTTTATAGCCAGCAATAGCCATGACATGGATTGAGTTGATCAAGCCTTGGAATAAGTTAGTGGGAAAGCTGGAATTAGCATCCAAGAGGTCTGTTTCCCAGTGCCAAGTAAACTATCTGCTACGAAAAACTGCAGACAGGATGACACAATGGAGGATTAAAAAGGGGCATTTGAGATGTGGCTATCAAACACACTGAAGACAGGAAAATCACTGCAAACCATTTGGAACAAATTTAGTTGGCTTTATAGAGAATTAACCTGCCAAGGATGGTGTCAGCAAAAGGAGATCACCTAGTGTTGGGAGGTGAACATTTCTGTGGGGTGCTATCAGCTGAGAAGCCATTAGAACATGAATAAAGACTTAAGCAAGGGCGAGGTAAAGAACCTGGCAATGTTTGTGAGGTTTCAGTGCACAGACATCATATACAAGGACAACATGCCCTGGAAGAAGTCAGGTGGTAGTCCCTATCCCGTTAGCAGCCCTTTGAGTCATCTAGCCTCATTTTCCCTGACCTTTCCTGCAATGTATCAGCAGGATGAGGCCCCTTTGTTTTGCAAACAGTTCTTCATCATGGAGTTTTCTCCCACATTATTATGAAAAACAGTTTGGATAATTTTAAATTCCATGTTAAATGCCCATTTTTCACTCTAAGAGCATACTTTCTCCAATACAGTTGGAAAGTTTCATTCTGTTGGGTAATCTGACTCATATGTTTGACAGGTAAATGCAGTGAAATAACATTTATTCCAATCAAGACATGCTCAGCTGAAGTAACTTCCTACCATCATTTAATGCAATGGTGAGCACAAAAACTGTTTAAAGTCATGTTGCTTTGCAATGAGCAGCTGTTTCATTGTAAAAGTAAAATAGTTTGGTCCTCTCCATTGCTAGGTATCAGAGACAATGTATGAAATGTAAGGGATGTGATCACTGTGATTATAAAACCCAGAAAAGGAAATCAATGCATTGCGTTCAGAAACTGCTCTGGACCACTGCCTTAAGCTCAATCACTGGCTCTCACTGCATTTTCTTTCATGATACATGTCAAAACAGCATCATTAGGGATCTCACTTTGCCTTTAGCCAAGTCTAGTGACAAGCAATGTACTGAGAGTCTCAAATCCGTCGGGGGCACAGGCTGCTCACAGCCCTCTTCCAACTGCACCCCCTGCTCCTGGGATGGCTGTGTGCAGTGTGGTGCACAGTGCAGGTTGTTGGGCAGTTTGCAGCAGCCTGACCTCTTTCTGGCCTCAGTATGAGAAAGTTTTGTATCTTCACCATCATCTTGCTTAGTTCCACACCACCCTGAAAACTCTCATGTCTGCACTGAAAAAGGTGCTGTCATATCTCTCATCAGTTTATTGGTTGTGGACTGAACATAAACGATTCAAGAGGACATAGGAATTTGGGTATTGGTGACTTTGTAGGATACTCTTTTTCAAGTAAAAGTGTTACAGATTACAATTCATTGTACATACCCACTGATAATAATGTCAATGCCTTTCTAGAAATAAATATTTTACAGCTATGGATAATGCATAGGCACTTTTCATGGAAGTTAATTCAAGAACTTACAATAAAAATCATTGCTTCACAGTGCCATGAAGACAAAAACTAGGATGGTTTAAACAGCGCATGTTTATCTAACCATCAGAGAAAGTCAAGTCATTCATAGAATTTAGATTATAATTTAGATTTGAGATTTCTGAACACTTCATAAATGGCTTCTTTGCTTAAGGGCTTTTTGGACTTTTTCTGTCTTATGTAACTCTTTTATCACCATTAAGGTAAAAGAACAAAAATACTATCAGCAGTGACTACACTCAAGGAGTTACCATGCCCATTTCATAATGAATAAAAGTGGCTCAGGTGCTGGAAGTGCCACGGTCACACTCAACAGATCCCTTTACCATTTCCAGATCACTGGAGCTCTCTAGTAGTGGCTTGTTAGTGTCTAATCATGTGTCCATGTCTCCATTCATTGTTGTTGGAACAGGTGGAAGATATCACAGCTGCACATGAAACTGCAGTGGTGCAGCTGGAAAATAACCACTTAGTTGCCATTACAATACTGCAGGATGAGAATGACTGCAAGATTCAAGGTAAGCCAAAGGCAACCCAATGGCTATTCCAGAGCAGGAATTAGTATGGTAGTGAGATTGTGTAAGCCTGTATTTTGTTCCTCCAGAGCAGGTGATACAGAAGATTTGGATTGGTCTAGTGTTTTCACGTGGTGTGGACTACCAAATTCCTGCTAGGGGTGATGGAGAGCTGTGTGCAGTGTGTACAGCACTGTGCAGTGAGCTGTGTGCAGTGTGTAACTTGGACCTGAGACTATCTGAGGTGTCTTTGGGCCAGAGATAAGGCTTTCTCCACAGGCTGCTGAACGCAGAGTCCAAATTCCCCCTCACTTCACACACAGGAGCCTAATCCTTGGGTGCTCATGAGGCTATAGCTCATTGAACATCTCTGAATGTGAATGCTTAAATACCTACACTGCTTCTGAAAACAAGACATTGTTTTCAGTAGCAGAAGTCTGTCTCTGCTGAGCAGACCAAAGCCACACGCTGGTGCAAATCTGAACCTCAGCACCGTTACCTGTATTTTCCCACAGGATTTGATGCTATGGACAGTTGTTTCCTCCCTGCTAGTTCAGTACCTGTATACATGTCTTTGTACATGCTTTAGCTGACATTTAACGGGTACCTTTACAATCTCCCTCTTTTTCTTTACACATAAGCATGAGTGTCGAATTCTTAAATAGCTCTAGTGGGTTTTCCCACAACTTTCCCCAAACCAAGCTTGGCTGTGCACTCTGTCAATTAGAGACACAGTCCAGAGCATAGCAGGAGCTGAGAACAGTCTATTCCCCTCTCCTGTAGGCAGAATGGTATCTAGCATACCATTTTTAAATTAACATATACAATTTGAAAATATTTCTTTTTAGATGCTGAGCCTTGTCAATTTTTGTTAGTATTTTCTTACGATAAAACTTGGCTGTGGTTTCTCAAGGCTCTGGTGGCCGGCCAATGTTTGTGCTCCCTGCTCCTGGTGTGGGTATGAAATGCCCTCCTGTGCATGGAGAAGGCATTGCAGCAGCTGAGGTCTAGTGCACCATACAGGGCCCTAGAGCTTCAGTATTATTAATGCTGCTACTGTGGCTGCTGAGCAATGGTTAGAGGGCAGAACCCCATGGGGTTGGGAGTAAAGACATAAGAGTCCATACACTAAAAAAGTAGGCACTACTACTGTACTGAGTGACAATTTGATGTCTTTGGTTTAGAGATTAAACTTCATTCCACTTTGGTTATTATTAAGTCCAGGGTGAATTGTTCCAGTAGAGAAGCCTTTAATCATGCAATGTAAATAGAGGACTTTTTTGCCCTCAGGCTCTGTCAGTCTCACTAATAATCCTCACAGGTCACCTGTCACAGCTCCTGGTGAAGCACTGTCATTTGCATTTTTGTATCTGAGTTGTTGGCCCCCATTGCTATCTCCCCAAAGAAATTGCAACTCGGGCTTTTAAAGATGTGTCTAATTTAAAATCTTTGAGTTGGAGGTACTCACTCTGACCCCTTGTCAGACTGACCCTTTTCAGATCAGAGTCCCCAGGAGCTGGGAATTCTGAACACTTCTGAAAAATCAGTATCTAGTCACACAGAAAGAGAGATACCTGCAACCAGTGAAAGAGCAGGAGATCATGATCCTCAAAGCAATTTACCTAAGGTCACAGAGTACGTTACTACCAGTCTCCTACTCAGCCTCCGTGCCCTAAAACTGTACCCTGAATTGGTCTTGTCTCACGATGTCTGTGCTCTTGGACACTAGTTTGCTGGACTTCACTTAGCGATGTCATGTCTGTGTATCTTTCCCAGAACTGACTACTGCTCACAAACTGGAAAAGGCACAATTAGAAGAGAATTTTGAAAAACGGCGGCTGTCACTCCAGGTCAGCAATTTCATTACTTCCCACCCCTGTAATGATGTTGTGGAGCAGCTGAGGGGGCAGCCCCAGCCCATTGCTTCTTACCAGCTATTGTACCTCTTGTCCTCTGCCTGTCCAAAATGGGACCTGGCAGCAAAGGTGTCCCCTTAGGGCTTTTCCCTCCCCCTGACTAGTTCAACAAAGTACTATCTGAAAGAGAAGAGAGGGCAAACC